>JAUYWI010076231.1:0-13726 GCA_034780595.1 Parotoplana pacifica
GTTTGACTTTTTTGTACATATTTTATTGTCATAATCATTTTTATATCGATAAATAACTGTTAACAATAATGTGTATAATACAACAATAAATTTTGTATTTTCGGAAAAACGCCGTTTTTATGGGACACCCTATATCTTAAATTATGTCTATAGATATAGACGTCTTTGGATTAATATTCGTTTGATTTGTATTATTTTAAATGAGAATAAGTAATGGAAAACTTTACCTTTTTGATTTAATAAATTCAACGGTTGCGTCCCCCCCTGATTATTGTACAATGAAGTGTTTATAGTATATTAATCAATTTTATCAATATTTGACTTCAAAATCGATTTTTTTTTTGGTAAAAAGTACATTTTGGCCAAACTTCCATTTTTCAGAGGAACATCATGTGACCGGGAGAGAGGGTCTGAAGTTAACATTTTTACATCAACAATTCCGCAAGACAATTTAGTACCCTGGCACCTAATTTCATTCCAATCAGTTTCTAATTTTAGTCATGGAGGTATTATCCCTTCCCCTGTGACCACGAAAGATTAATGTGAATGATTCGACTAAAATTAGGTAATTTTTTATCAAATTGCAGCCAATCTTTTCAAGATTTTATTATTCTGTTTGCTGTTTTCTTTTTATAAAACATTCATTAAACATCTCCTGTGTCAATTGACTGTTTAGTGGTTTTGTGTTAAAAGGGAAAAATAATTTCCTGGTTGGCATAACTGAACCGAGACAGCCTTCTCGGCTATGGACAAAAGTCTAATATATTAATTATAGATAGAGTCTTTTGTCTAATAAATTATTATACTAGTCAACACACACAAAATAAAAATCCATTTAGAATTGTTGATTTCTTTTGGAATGCAATGCAAAACAAACTATAATATGATAAATACACAATAATTAGAATTCAATCAAATTAGAAAAGAAACCTTGTTAGGCTAAACGAAATTAGAATATATGTACGAAGCTAAAGCTATGGTTGCTATTTAAAGCCTGCATGAAAAAGTACACATTGTACTCGTAGTTATGACCAAAATAGCACATAGTTATTGAATGTATTTTGTAGACACCTGTGAACACTAACTTAGGGTTCTTTTGGGCAAAGTTAAAACAACAGAACCAATGGTTTAAGCTCATTATACCAGGACTTCTATAGAACATCTACCAAATGAATTGTTTAAAATTCCATAACAAAGTGCGTAAATATTTTTAAAAATATGCTAACGTCAACATCATGTATATGCAATGATTCCATCTGTTGTATTATATGTAGTAAAAATATGCCATATACCTAGTGTGGTCCTAATAAGAATCGTTTTATCCTTGAAGCTTATACAGATTAAGGATATAATAGGTACTTATTCTTATAAAAGAACAAATTTCAGATTTATCTTCAGTAAGTCATTGAACACGGTCTATTTCAAACCTGTCATTTCTAATTGGTTTAATTGTTCCTACAATGGTGTACAATAGGTAGATGCTGAAATATTTTTACTGTGCCGATATCGGCCGAAAAGAATCTTTCGAAAAGCGTTCCTAAAATCGGGAGCAAAGATTGTATAAATGATCGGATTGAGTAAGGAATTAGTGTAACCAAGCCAAAGAAATACACTTTGTACTAACAATGGAGGTTCGCCAAGCACGAAGGGGCGTAGAGTCGTGAGCACAAAAAATGGCAGCCAGCAAAGAAGAAAGCAGCCTGTGATAATGGCCAATGTTCGGGCAGCCTTGCGTTCCCGTTTGTGCTCAATCCGATCTCTTTGCATTTCAATTTCCGATTTTGTGGTTTGAGCAGATTGATATGTGACTGGAGCTGGTGGTGATAGGGATGACGGCGTTTGTGCCACCGTCTCCGTTGTTGTATTGTTGACCTGATAGTCAGCCAGAATCACAGCACTGTTGGACAAGACCAGACTACTATCAGTCTCCATAGCAACATCAACACCGCAGCTATTGTGCAAATCAGGAGAGGAATGTAAATGAGAGAATCTGTTGGTTAGTGTCAGTGGTTGTAGAAGACCGTCGGTCTCTGAACAATCGGAATCTATGGAATAACCAATATCACCAGTTATAAACGAATTCCACGCTGACAACGAATCACCAAGTGTCATGTAGCGAAGGTGTCGACTGGATAAAATGCTACTTGTGTACGATTCGGAAGTATAAGAAAACGAAGTGGAGCTGGGAGGAGGTAGCTGACACAAAGACTGTAGAGAGTTACTGGTTTCTTTAAAAAGAGATGATAATGAAGCTTGATGATCGCCAACATCACTGTCGGAATCGTCTAGGTCATCAACACAGTCTTTCTCTGGTTCAGCAAGTCGAACCGGATTAGATAATTGGCTATTTTTGCTGAACCTAGACAACATTGAAGTGTGATTGACAATTACATTAGAGTTGTTGTTCAATTGACGAACAGAGGAAAGGTTCAGGGGCCGTTCCATACTGGGAGTAGTTGATTTGTCACAATTGTTTATTTTCTGCTGCACAGTACAAGTTTGGCGAACGTCATTCAATGGAGCAGCTGAGAGTTTGTTAGTTTTCACCTCAATTAACGGGCTATTTTTAGAACTTGTAGTACTAACATTACTTGATTGTTTATCTTTAGTAAATTTGTGAAAGAACACCACTTTCTTGATAGTTGGTGGGAGCATACGTTTTGCACCTTTAGGATTGACTAGAATAATAGAAGGATCTATGTGATTGTTGGAATTATTATTAGGAAGATCTTTGTTTGTATTACTACTCGTGCTCGCATCATTAGCATTCGAAGGTGGATTGCTGTTGCGTTTCTGGAAAACTTTTCGGCGAATACGAGCCTTGGCAGTCTGATAAATTCTTACATAGATACACATCATGAATAACATGGGAAGGTAGAAAGCGGCAACCGTGGAAAATATTGTGTAACTGCGTTCTTCATTTATCATGCATTTGTTTACGTCGTTTGTATCCTAAAAAATTAAATAAACTGTAAGGTTAGAAGGATAAGAGAACCACAGGACTATGTTTCAAAAGAAAACGAATTTATGAGCCTGACTAATTAATTTCATGCTTCTTTTAATATCTATTTTCCTGACACGCACCTTATTACAAGCAAACTAAAAAACATCAAAATATTTGATGACGTGTTTTGAAGTTAACATTTAATCTTCATCAGAGTAATAAAGTATACTTTGTAGGTAAAATTATAATAAGGCGATAAAATAAAAATCGAAGTAGATATATCCAACCGGATTTATAATTTATTTTTGAAACATCATCACAAATATCAAATGATATACATAAGAATTACATATATAGAGGTCAAAGGATTTAAATTTAAAATAATGTATGGAAACTTTTTAAAGACAAATAGATTCTTTAATAAGAAAGACTAATCTGAATAATCATAATAAAATTTGAGTTATGACTATAATCTTGACTGAATTAATATTAAAATAATTAGCTTAACATTATAGTTTGAATTTAGTTTTATGTTCCTTAACCTTTTGTCACGGAGAATAAGAAGTTAATTAGATGATCTTTCAGAAAGGGAATGACTATTGATTATTATTTCTGCTTTCTCCAGATTTCACTATTCGCATTAGTAAAGATATTTTAATTCAGAGCAAGTCTCCTTTATTAATAATCAATTAGTTTTCATAAAAAGTTCATATTCTTGACTATTTTAGATAAAAAGATAAATTTTACAGTTTTATGTGCAACAAAATTGTTTTTGATGTAAACTAATTAATTTTATGTGTTTACTTTTTTGTCTGAAAACCTGCATTTACAGCCACAAAGGTTGGTATTACCAACTAAATTGGGGAAAAATTAACCTTTAAAAAGAATTTTTTTGAAAATTCATACTACCTAGGTTCCCAAGTTATAAGCATATTATATTTGAAATATTGCTATTTAAAAATATTATTATAAATCTAAAATAAAAAACGAAGTTAATATATATACATAGGTATAAAATGAATCTTATAAATATATTTTTAAAATAAAATTGCACATCTAATCCACGACTTTATTGTTATTATCACAAAAAAATAGTTTGATATTTTTAACGATAGGAAAAATATTCAATTGAGTGTGTTAGTGTCTCTTTCTATCAAGCATTAAGGTTATTCTGAAATATCATGCCAAAATATCATGTCCATAACATTTAATATTTACCATTTACAGTCACAATCGATGTGTATCTTCCAACATTTCTGATCTCTCAACGGGATAGATGGATTACTACACAGGTTCTAGGAATTTAGTATTATGTAGAATACCCAATGTTGTGTTTTTTAGCATTAAATTAACATTAATAATCCTATTACAAAAGCAATATTATACGTATATTGAAATATTTGCAATCAAAATATGTGTATCAGGAAGAAGTTTTTAAAATATTATTTAATTTGTTAAAGACAAATTTGATGAGACCAAAATATCGAAATACATTTTCACAAAACTGGCTCGAATATATTCCTAAGTAAAAATTTCAGTTGCTAATGCATTTTGGTATCTGGTATCTGAGTGTCTTAAATAATTTTATCTGGCACACTGGAAATAATTATCCAAACTGAGAAAAATTTACATTTTATGGTCTTATCTATCTACAATTTTTGGGCCTACTCTAAAGCAAAAAAAAACAAATCCACGATGAAAACAAAGCCTACTCAGGTGAAAAAGAAACCTGAAAATGTGAAATTAAAATAAATAAAAAACAACAGCTTAGCTCCCCTTCTTTGTCGCTCCCTATTTTACTTTGTTCTATTCTCTCAAAGATCTGCAGACGGATAATTTCTAAAACGTCTAGTTAAATACAATCTTTAAAAACCGTTCAGTGAAATAACGACAAACACTGAAAATTCGCTAAAACAACGAAATGAGGTTGTAAAATCTTTTATTGGACAGAATATTTCTAACGTATGTTGTTTATAGTATGTATCAGAATCATAACAATCTGGACGTTTTATAGTATTTGGCTTTGATTTGTACAATTATTTTGGCATAAAATGGTCGTAGTCAATAAAACAAATTGATGCAAACACAAGTTTCCTAAAACTAACACAATAAGTTATTTTTAGATAATTACCTAAATCACTATGCTAGATGACTGGATATAGCTATTGACAAAATAAACTCAATCAATATCTTATAAAATTATTAATTAATTTATGTACTAAATGTTTTAAAATTCATCCAAATTTAAATTTAAAAAAATCATGTAACTCCAAAAATAAGTACTAAATTAAAACTTCTGGGCAATAGGTAAGCGTTCGGTTCGGAGAAATGGACAAAACCAAAGAGAATTACCTTCACAAAGCGCTCATAGTTGAATCGAGATGGTATTGAAATGATGACAGAAACAACCCAAACTACCACGATCATCAGAACAATCCGACTTGCCGTGCGTCTTCGAATATAGTCAGCCTGCGTCACCGCCCAAAACCGGTCTATTGCTATGGCAACAAGGTGCAGAATGGAGGCTGTGCAGCAGAGAACATCAAAGCAGGTCCATAGGTCACACAATTCAAGACCTAAAACAAATTAGTGTCATATATCTAGATTAATGCACATTCAGTATTTTTTTAGGATACGTGAGTGTGGAATTAGTAGACTTTTTAAAATTTAAACAATTTCAGACCTAAACTAGAACAATTTTATCAAAGTTTCTTGTAGTTTGAGTAGTATCTATGTTGAGCAGCCAAGTGGGTAGCGCGCTGGACTATGGACGGGAGGTACACGGTTCGAGACCCGGTCGTGGCACATTTTACGTTACAGGGTGGACATAGTCCCGAAAGTGCTCAGGGACTAGACAACTCACCTCCGACCCGCCTGATAAGTGGTGAAGGTGTCCCCATGAGAGCCGGTCTTAGCCCAAGGACTGTGAAGCATGCAAAATGCACACACTATACTGGATTGCAGGTTTAAGGGCTCTTGTCGCTGGGATCGGCTACAGACAGTAGTCGGCCCAATGGGTCCATGTGTTACAATGTCTGAGTATTTTCCTACTTGCACATCATTACCTACCTTTATAATAAATGGCATAACAATATCAATATACATTCTTTGGGGAAATATTTATAGTTATAGTTATTGCACCACAGTTAATTTTGTTTTTGTTTTGCTTTAACTCATTTTTATTCTATTTTTACGATGAAGAAAACTTTACTAATTTTAATCTCAAAACTCTGAAGATTTTCGTAGTTTTAAGTAAATTATATAAAGTTAATCTATTAAGTTACGATAACTAGTTCACTGATCCTAGTCTTCTATCTCACACATATGTACTGTTGTTGTATTTGTAGGAAGTTAGTATCAAAGCAAGCTTGTCAATATAACAAAAGGAAAATTACATCACAAAAGCTTTTAAATCTTGGGAAAGTAATTTAATTATTTTTAGACTCAATAATTAAGAATAACGAAAAAGTTTTTGGAAATACATGTTTCTAAATCTATATTACTTACATATTGCAGAGTTTGGTTAAACGCACTATTATTGACAAGATGGTGGATGCAGTTAGTTTTATAGCAAAAATAATTTTGCATTTTAATACAACAGCCGGTTTTCTTTAATGTCCTGCTGCTTACACTGCATATAAAGGATAGGAAATACCAAATCTTTAACCTTTTCAGTTAGTTACTCCCAAATGAACTTTTTGTTACCTTATGTACATTATTGCATTAAAAAGTGGCAATTATATATTATAAACATTTAGGTAGAGGTTTCTGGACCATTTTGGAGAGATGTCAGGCACTAATTAATTCATGCAATTAAGTCATAAAGTCAGAGATTTGTAAGAAAATAACCAAAACATGTGCCGAAGGGAAATTAGTTTGTAATTTCACATAATAATTTCCGTAGGTTTGCCATAAATTTGTTATACATATGTAAGATAACTATCTATTACATAATAGCCATAATAGTACATTATTATTCTAAAAGATTACTCATGATGAGTATTATCGTCTAGAATGGTCATTCATTTCAAAGTTTCTTTGAAATAAAGAGTAATTAGTCAAACTCACTCCATCTTAGAATTTATATAATAATGCAGGGAAATTAAAATAAGGTAAAGATTTTAATGATAAAATATGTCGGCCTATATTCCAAATTGGCAATTGAAGAAAACAAATTATGAGACTCATTAACAAATATAATAAATAAATTCTGCTTGTGTTAGTAGAATCCATGTGTAGTACAAAGTGTTTTGTTTTTAATATTAAAACTAGCTACGAATATAAAATATTAAAAAAAACATAACTGACAGCTCATTGATTTGTCTAAAGCGCCAAATTATATTCAGGTAATTATTGGAAGAACAGGTCCGTTGAATAGCCAAACCTAAACGACTTCTTCGTACCTGTGAAATATGACATTTTTGTAAGAAATAAAAAGACTGTTTTCTTATTTTGCTATGATATCTAGAAAATGAAAATTTCAGTATTTCAACATTTAACAATTCATTCAATGAGTAGAAAGGTATGCATAGATATCATTTATAAACGTAGGTATGACGTTTTTAGAGCATTTATTCATGAGGAGACTAGCAAAGAAGAATACAAAGAAGCATTTTCGCAAGACTCTAAATACAGTCAATCGACAATTCAGTCAAAAGTTAACACATCTTGAAATTGGAATATACATTTAAAAAAATCGGAATATACAATGCTCAAATTACTTCCTGAACATGTCAAAACCACTAAAATTCGTTTTACACATATTGAGAGAAACAATTAAGTTTTTGAATGTTTTTTTTATAACAACCAAAAATGAAATGCTACTTACTTATTTTGAGAGTCTTATTTTAATAATTTTCGCAAATTCTCGTTTTCAAAAATCGAGATAAAATGGTTTTAATGGTGTCAAATAAAAAATATTTTTTAAAAGCTACTCTGAGAAACAGATTGAAAAATGACTGTCTCAAAATAAGTAATAAATCAGTTTTGGTAGTCATGGAAAAAACAATCACAACTCTAATTCCAATACCTAATGGATAATACAATTTTTTATGGTTTTAACATGTCCAGCAAATATTGAGTATTAGATATTTAATATTTATTGATACTGGACCTTGTGTTATATCGGTCATGCTTTTTCTTTACAAAGTTGATAAAAATCAATCAATCAATCAATCAATCAATCAATCAATAAAAATGCTTCTCAATTTCGGACGAATGACTGAAAATAATTAAAATTTGACACTTAACATTTTTGGCCTAGATTTCGATATATTTGAAATAAATATATGACAAATCCAATAATTCTGTATTCCTCTAAAGATTCTAAATAATTTAAATCATGGTATCGTATAAAAAATACAACAATAAATCATGTAATAAAGAGAATATTCAATATAATTTTCCATAAAATTTTATAAGCAAGAAAAACTGCAAATTAGAAGAGAATTGAGTTATAATCTGTCTAAAATAATTTTTTTTCTTCGAACAAAGCTCAACATTAAAATGAAAATACTGCTACTGACGTTTTAAAGCAATTCGTTTATTAAATTATAATTTAACAAACTAATTACTTGCGATATTAATGATAAAAAAATTGACAGTACCTTAGTAATATGCCTAAAATATCTTTAATTTAACTGTATGAAAACAAGTTATAATATTGAATAAAAGTAAATAAAACAATTTATAAAATTTACTAAGCATCTGAATATTATAGGAGGTTGCAGGCCCCTGTAAGTTGGGGTAAAGTGATAAAATGATATTAAAAGAACTCTAGAATCTGAAACTCACATAATTTTTCAACCGGTATGGATAGAGGGATAATATTAGTTTTTAATTTAAAAAAGTCAATTTTGTTTACATTTTATGCTGAAATGCATTTTAACCTCATCGAGATTTTGTGACCTTTAATATTTGAATTGTTCTGGAAATTTTCTTGGCCAGTTAATGTATAATTTCTACATATTCAAATATATAAGTGTTTACATAAATAATATAAACAGCTAATGATATTGCAATCATTGTCACACAGAAAGTTACTTCTATTATTTACGATTACAATGAATTATTGATTACAAATTATGCTGTGTAGCCCCTGCCGGGAGATATGACTTTCTCAAATAAATATTTGAACCAGAAACATTCATTTACATAATATCCTGCATTAATCATATGAAGATGCAAAAGATAATATTTCGAACAACCCCACGGTTATATCGATAGATTTTCTTGTCCGAACTATACAATATAGTTTTCGAATTCAATTGGAAAACTATTTCCCCCTATAATCAATCATTCGATACAATACATAATTCATAGTATGTGATTAAGATTTGTTTTGTTAGATCATAAAAAAAGTTAAAGCGAGTAATTTTTATTAGATATAACACTGAGTTTAACTTCTGAAGAAACAATCGCATAAATATAAATCGAGTAGATTTTCATAGCAAAAATAATCAGAGAACGATATTATTTCTACAAGGGCTAATTTAGGGAAAGTTTAGTCGACAAAATATTTACATTTTTAAAAATCCACAAGGGGACCAAGTCATAAACTGTGTTCAATTGAATTCAATTTGATTAATTTTTCCTCAATAAAATTATCGACTTTTTGGCAAACGGACAGTCTGGTGATCTGAGGGGAATCATGAACCAAAAAACTTGTCTCACCAAAATTTCTATAAGAAACAATCAGCTAGAATTAGAAGCTAAAATAATTGTTTGATGTTTCCGACTTTTTATTTTTATTCATGTACGGTGTAACAATAGGCAGGTATAATATGCATAGAATATAATTAAAAGTTTGTATTTCAAAATGGTACAGAGCCGCCATGTAAGTTATAGAAATAACAAAAATCTAAGAGTTTTATCTTTGTTTATAGAACTAGAATAAAGGAGATGTTTCCCTGGGATCAGTCTATGCATGTTTCATCAATAATATTATGTTGACATGTTAATTAATTATTTAGTGAAATCGAATATTACTTAGTGTGCATTTGAAAATAGAATAAATTCTTGAAAAACGCACACTGGGAACATATGGCCATTATGATAAAGACACATGCAAACATAATGCGACCATTTTGCATGTTTATTTGTAAATCATCAAAAACACTAGATGAGTTTGGTTAAACTAACGATCTTCCGTCTGAGATGCAAATGTTTCCCAATAGTTTGATTACTTTAACTGATTACATTATATTATATTTAGATGAACTGAAACTCGACTCAGCTACTGGCAACAATCTTGTAACTACATTCCTTCATCAAAAAAACAAAATTAAACAGATTGCTGATCAAATGTACATAGAATGATTTGCGCAAGATAGAAGAATATAAGACTGCCTGTTATCCTTTTTTTAAATAAATTTCTCCCCTTCTCCCTTATTGAAGAAGTATGCATGATGTTAATATTGTTGGGGTTTATTGTAAGACGTAGGCACTCAAGAAGAAACTATCATCAAAGAGTAAATTATTTCATGAACTGATTAATTAATTTTTATTACAAGTTTTAGTCTTTTAAATTATCAAACCAAGGTATTAATTAGAACTGACAATTAAAAAAAGTGGAAATTCTGCTATAAAATATGTTTGTAGTAGAATGCAAGATACACAGAAGAAAAATAAAAGTGGCAATTTAGTTTAGTGGTGTCTATTTTCAAACCAAATCCAAGCAACTAATAGTTGTGTGCTTCGATAAGCATTTGAAGAAACCAAATAGTATATACCTACCTATGTATATCAGAGTTGCATATCCACCGATTTCTTTCTTAAATTTTAGACATCGATTAAATCATAAACAAATTTATAGTTAAAGATTTCAATGTTTTAAATCAAATTGTATTGGTATCATTTTTTATTTAAACAAAACAATATGTACTAAATGAACAGTAAAACTGTCAATTAAACTTCTTGTACTTTAATTAAACTTGTAAATATTTTATTGCAATACTCAACTGCCCACCTCTTTCATACTGCAATAAATCTCGTTTACCTATATTAGTTGCTTGCAGACACTAGTTTAAAAAGTTTGAAAATATAATTTTTGTTTTCTCTAGGTAATATCATCTATCTCCCTTAACATAATAATTTTGCTAAACATCGTCATAAAAATGTATATAGAATGTTCTAACAAATGGAGTTTGTTTTTAAAAGGCAAGATTTTAAAACAATGAGTATTGTCCAAAATACATAATAATGAGAAGTTAAAATATTAATTCTATAACTATTACATACTACATAATAAATTAACTCTTCGTAGAAAAACCTTTCTTACAACCATATGCTGTAGATAGGGGGGGGCACTCCAACTTGGATTTGATACTTCTCGTGGATGGATTGGACTGAAATTTGATACACAAATACCTTGAAAAGATTCACCGACACAATATTTTAATAAAATCGATATGGGCCGATAACGTCATATTAAGGTCAAAAAAAATAAAATTTGTCCGATTGATTTTATTAGGGAATCAATAGTACACATCCATAATTCTTTAAAAGAAAACATTCTATTTCGCCAAATTATGATTTAGAATGAAGAAGGCAAAAGAAATAATAAATTTGAAAATTGGATAGGTACCTACCTCATTTTATACTTTCTGATATATGAGACCCACCATACTGCAGCAGGTCCAGAAAAATTGATTTATCTCAAAACTGAATTGTTTTTCAAAAGCAAATGACTAAATGATTTAAAATAGTTCATTACTAGTTTCTTGGTTCTTACTAGTTTTGGAATGATTTTATTTACTACAATTTAATTTGAGAAAAATCTATTTTTGACTCTTTAGCCAGATCTGGGGCCAATATCAATGGACGTCAATTTCTGACTTTGAATAGAGCCATAGGTTTTTTTTTTTACTTGGAACACTATAACATATCAAATAAAGATTAAATATACCAAATATGAAGGTATGTATCTCAATGGGCTATTCCTATTTTATTATGAAATCAGATTTTCTCCATTTTCCCTTCTAAGATTTTAACGTAAAAATTTTCTACTGTGTAAAAAAATACTACAAATTAAATCACAACAATTTAAAAGAAATCAAAATAAAACAGAAATGTTGTTTTTTCTCTCATGTTGTTGCACCCTGTGGTCAGAAAAATAAATGTTTTAAAGACGGATAAACATTGGAATGTTTATAGTACATATGTCAAATCAATTCTATCATAAATCGGTTCCATTGGTTTTGAATAATTTTGAAAAAACCTTAAGGGGTGGCCATATGGCATAATTATAAAAATGGTTCACTAACGAAATTCCCATAATTAAAATACAAAAGCAATGTCAAATGTGTATAATATAAAGGCATTATGGGTGCCAGATTTTTGTCAATTGTATGTTGCATCTGTTTTACAGTCACAGACGATATTGAATTGGTACAGATGTTAATATGATAATCTCATAATTTATCAGCATGGTATCATCGAATATAAAATACTTTTAACATTTTTAATAGTGCAATTTAATAAACTATCCAAAGTGAAATAGAAAACTAAAATGAGAATATAAATTGAAAATGCAACTCACCCAGCCACCATTTATCGGAAACTTCTCGAATTGCACTTATCGGCATCACAAGTGTAGCAACCATAAGATCGGCAACTGCCAGACTAAGAATTAAGTAATTTGAAACACTCTGAAAAAGAAAAAAAACTAACAACGTTTATATTAGGTATATAAAAGCGAATCTCAAACATTACGGATAGCACAAAGATTACAAAGTGACGAGTTTCAACATTTTAAATTTGTCAACAAAAAATTCTATGTAAAAGATAAAAACAATATTTTTAAATGAATGTATGAATTGGTAAATAGATGATCGAAGGACAAAAAAGAACGGAAAAAAGGTTTAGTAGAAATCAGATTCTTTTAATTGATATGGTAAAAGTAACTGTCAACAGATACAGCAAAATGAAAATATGGAACTATTTATTAACGCTACAAGTTCAAAATTGATTAACCAACGCTTGAAGTCATGGCTATACCTCTGCATAGATGTTTCCTTTTTTAAGGGATAACTCAAACTATATCCGGCAAACCCAGTGCATGCAACATTTAACTAAAAATGATAACTAGGAATATCCCTATCAAATAAACAAAATTGATTCATGAAAACCTTGTTTCCATTTTCTATTTCTTATATTTTGAACACATCCATATACCAAAATCATATTTGAAAAACATTGTTTTGTGTTTTTAATTTTGTTTTTTTGTGTAATTTTTCGCAATAAAAGGATTTATAAAATTAAAATTCAAGAAAATCAAATATTATAATTAAAGGTTGACATTTCGATACAAAATAATATTACAAAACAATACTTGGCTGCTGAAATTGCATTAAAATTTTAGTTGGAAACAATTTCTGAATTATTTTAATAGTAAATACCTCGGCTCCTACATTGTGAATAAATTTCAATTTTGAATACATCTATCTATCTTTAGGTGGCTACATGACCAGGCTATGTTGAGACAGGGAGTCATCATTCAACAAAATCTGATGCATGTCCGTGCTCTTCTTCTACACAGACAATTCTACTAAGTAAAGATTTTGCGAATAATGTTTTGTTCATTTAAAAATAGAAAATCGCCTATATCGTACATTCGTTTTTGCACTAGATTGTTATTGCATGATACAGGCGAATTGTAGTGTACTGTACTTAGAGATTTCTATGGTACTGTATAAGGTGGCATTGTAATTTAAATTACAATGCCACATTATACAGTACCATAGAAATCTATAAGTACAGTACACTAAAATTCGCCTGTATCAT
>JAUYWI010076242.1:0-13726 GCA_034780595.1 Parotoplana pacifica
CTCTTCCCATAATCTAGTTATTATTTAAAATGTAAAAGGCCAAATAAGCGCTAGTTGAATTAAAAGGCAAATCAAAAACCACTTTAGTGATGATGGAATCATTACCAACAATGTATATTCCTTATGTAAGAAATGTAAATAATGTATAATAATACCAAAAATATCATCATTGTGGTAATTTTAAGAAATAAAATTGGGAACAACGACATTACTGCAGTTTTTAGTAAGTCTGCCAGAACTAGTATTACTAAATCTATTGATTAAAATAGTTTTTTATTCCATTACATTTGTGAGTATTATAAAGTCATGTCTACATATATAGATACCTAAGCTTTAAATATCCAAAGTATATTTTTTAAACAATAACATTTAAAACAACTGATCTATTATTAGCTGATTCTACGTTCATCCAATTAAAGACGTTGCATGAAAATCTATAAAGTAATCTGTGTAGTATTAAATAGTTTTTTTTTCTCTTTTTTATTGATATTTATATTATATCTTTTACTGATGGCATCTTCTACAAGTAATTTCATATAATTAGCTTTTTGGGAAGTTTGTTCTTTAATTCTGATGAGTGGTCTTTTAATTTTAAAGGTTCTGAAATGATTTTATGTGGGTGTAATATTAAATCAATTATAATTCTATAGACCACAGTTGCAACTATTTTTGTTTTTACAAACATTGAAACTCTAAAAACTCTTAAAAGAATTTATTTTCCACAACATTTAGATTATTAAGAATTTCAATAACGAATTTAATATCACCGAAGTTATTATACATCTTTGAATTTAAAAAAATAATGTTCTTAATGTAGCCCCATTTGTTACACCAAATCTATTTGCACATTTTCATAAAAGTTGATTTATAAACACGATTTTGAGAATCGCAGAGGTTTCCATGGCAACTATTTTAAATTGATTATATTAACATTTCTTGTAAAAGAATAAAGTGTTATTGAGTTGTAATGATTTATGAAAATAGTTTTTAGCTTCAATACCTAATGAATTAGATCTGTTTACATAAACATTTACAATATTGCATATGGCATTTAACATAATCTATATTAATTATTTAAGATAATGTATTAATAAAGTCTGGAGAATCTTTAAAATACTTGCTGTATATTCTACGTAGATAATATATGAAATTAATTAGTTAAGTGGTAACTATAGATCAGATGGCATATTAAAAGCAACCTACACGGAGCTATCGTTATTAATTTTCAAATTACATTTTTATGTGGTTTGGCAAAACATAATTAAATGTAATTAATTTGTAGTCATTGTTGTTCGGAAAACATATTACAAAATGTGAGCAAAGTATATTGATAAATATTTGTGTTCCTTAGGTTGCTTCAACTCCTGATAATGATGTTTTGGTTATGTCCCTTTTCTAAATTATTATTCCAATAAATTTATGGCCCTGCGCTTTTAATTCTGATGCCAAATCTAACTGTCCTGTGGTATTTTCAAAATGAATTGTCCTGACTGTAATAAATCAAAAATTTCTACTCGCGTTAAAGTTCTATTTTTAAATGTAATCCCCACAATGTGCTTGCTGCTAATGCCATGAACACTGTTCATTCTCTAGATTTTGCTAATTAGGTCCATACTTTATGAATGTTGTGATCTGAAAATTAGTCGTGTTTTGGAATGTGCTTTTATTAAAAGTAATCAAAACATTCTGCATTTAAATTATAGTTTCTACCTTAATATGCACCCCCTTCTAGTTGATTCGCAATCAATATTTGTTTTGGTCTTCGGCCCCAATGCTGATTTTTTCCCTAAAAACATCGTTTAACCTAAAACATAGCAAGATGTTATTTCTTTTTCCTCACTAATTATATTGTTGAAATGTGACATTTGTATTGGTCTGCCTTATATAAATGGTGCAATTGACAAATCTAGCTTATACAATAAATTGACACTTACAACTAGATAAATTTATGGATTCCTATAAAGTTTTTATTTTAATAAAATACTGGCACCACATTTTCAGCCAACAATGTTGTGAAACTGTTATAGACGACAAAGGGTTAAGTTATTAAAAATATTGCAAAACGATCCTTATAAGAGACTGGTAGCAACCGTCATCCAGCTTACCTGCTGTCATTTCTAGATTAGAATTAAAAGGTAGTACTAGTTCTTTATACATAAAGGCGTTCTCATCGGCAACGATGCACTTCACAGATCCTTTGCGCACCCTTGATGAGTCATAAACTCTCACCTGAAACAGGAAACGAAAGAGACATATAAATGTACTATTAAATAAAAATGAAGTTCAGCACATGAAACTTGCCTGCTTTCCTATAAATGTTCTATTTAAATCTCTATGCTAAGACATAATATAAATAGTGAGTTGTATGCTTTATTATAAACCAACCATTTCTATACATTTTTTATAGACACCACAAAAATCTTTGAACCTTCGTATCTGATGATTTTAACAAATTAGATGTTTTATCCTTAAAACAGGTAGAATATCCGCCCAGTCGCTGCAAAAGACAGAGTGCAACAAAAAAAATTAAATTTCTAACTATTGATATGCTACTATAGTAAAATTGTACTAAAATTTGATTTGCCAACAGTGCTTTAATACTCAATTTAAAACAACTTATCTGGCTGATATTAGCAGTTTTTTCAATTAATTAATAACAAAACATTTGATTTCTGATTGGTTATTGAAGCAATTTTATTAGCCGTTAGAAAGTTCCAAATTTCTATAGACGGTTTCTTAACTGCTTTGGAATAAAACCGGGCACTGCTTAAGAAATGACTCTGAGGAAAATGAAGAAAGGTACGGCCTCAGAAATGTCAACAGAAAGCCAGGGGCTCTTGATCATACCTGACCAAGAGGGGGACAGGGGGGACGTTTCCCCCCGAAAATAAAAAAAGGGCGGGGGTCGATGAAGATAAGGGGGAGGGCGTAAGAAGAAAAGGGAGGAGGGTAGAAAAAGAGGAAAAAAGAAGGGAGAGTAGGATAAAAGGGAGGGCGAAAGAAGGAAAAGGGGGATGGGATAGCAAAAAAGGAAAAAAGAAGAGAGGCGAGAAAAGAAGAAAAAGTGGAAAAAAGAAGGGAGGGGAAGAAAAAAGGGTGGGTAAAAGAAGGTAAAGGGGAAGGGGGTAACAAAAAAGAAGGGAGGGAAGGAAAGAAGTAAAAGGGGGAGGAGTGGCATACAAGAAAAAAAGAGGGAAGGGGTGGAAAGAAGGAAAAGGGGAGGGGTAGAATAAAAGAAAAAAAAGGGAGGAAAAGAAAAGGCGGAGGAGGTAGCAAAAAGGATGGGAGAAATGAAGGAAAAGGAGAAGGGAGTAGCATTTATGCTTAGCCCTAATAGAGCATCAATTGATTGTTGCACCAGAGAGTGATGACCTTCGATAATACTTATTGTACTTCAAAACTAAAGAACCCCTTTCAACATCTGAAGAAATTGGAATGATTAGTATGCAATTCTTCTGTTTATGGCAAGGTTTTAGTAGCCAAAGATGTTGACCAAAACTCTGTGGAACAAGCTCTTTGGTACACATGGCAGTCCAATATTCAAATAATTTTTCTCCAACAAGTTAAATAATTTGGGAAGTGAATAAAAGACAAATAGTCATTATTGCTTCAGTATAAACTGTGGCAGAATGTTGGCTGTTACTGTGTATTCTTCACCTTCAATTTCTTCTTTCTGATCTTTGGTTAATTAATTAACAGCCATAGCCTTGGAAGTGTGGTATGTTTCCTTTCTACATCCAAAAGCCTAGCAATTAATTGTTGATGTTTTGATGATCCTAATCGATAATGTGCTGATTTCTTGCATTTTCCTTTCTTTTTCTTCCTGACCTTATACTCCAATATCTTCTCATAATTTTTTATTCAGTGTTTTTATTCTGTTAATTGTGGTTTGTATTTCAGATCCATGTATTTTGCATAATATGTATGGCATATACATCTGGTGTGATTTGTATCCATTTTTTGAAACTTGGGTAATCAAGAATGCACTGTTTTCTGAAGATATGTGGGTTTCAAGATAATAAAATTAACCAGCTTGACTAAAAAAAGTCAAAATGATCCCATTCTTTTCTTGGTAGATCAATTTTAGCTAGCTTTGAAGTTGGAACTAAAGTGTGCTGAATATCTGGACAGTCTCGTTTTCTGGTAAAATTTTTTTTATTTATTAGACTTGTTGCAATTAAATTATCAACATGGTCAGTAATATCAGGTGATGTAACAGCCAGTTCACAATGCAAACCATTGTCATTTGAAAACTAAGAGTTGTTGTTACCTTCCAAGACAATGTCATTTGAAAAAGAAGTGTTGCTGTTACTCTCCACCATTTGTTTATAAACACAAGGTTCAACCTGGCTTAATGCTGAAACATAGCCTGTTCAAAATTGAAATCGGCTACATTTGCCAGCAGTTCACCTTGTGATTCTGATGAAATTGCTGAATCCAACATTTTTGCGATATTTTTAGTAGATCCCAGATAAAATTCTTTGGGTGAAACTCCAACATTTTTAAGGGTACAAGTGTCAAACACCCCATCAAGGTCAGGGCTTGAAATGAAAGGTCCAATTCTACCCTGGAAGAAGGAAATGAAGAACCTAAAGTGTCACCCAAAATAAATGAAGCTCCACTGCAGTCATTTGGAGCACTTGTGAGAAATGGTTCAACATAAGTTGTGCACCTATGATTCCTGTGATCCATGTGTGCTTTTACATCATAGTCTCTCAAAATGTAGTTTCTCTGAGCCAACTGAGGTGCCAACTCTTAAAAAAACAGAGTATATCCTGGGGAAAAATTTGGTGGTAAATTTTACTTTTGAAAAAAGGGGGAGAGGTCTAAATTTACAGCTGCTCAGTTATGCTCTTGATCCAGTTCCAAATATCATCCTTAAAAGTTGTCGATAAGGAGAAGAGGGTAGCCGAGTGATTTGCACGCTGGACCGTGGATCCGGTGTCCTGTTCCTGACATGGTCGTGACAGTCATTATAATTACTTTGTCGGCAGTGTTTCTAAAGTGCTTTGTGACTAGACAACCCATCTTCCACCCGCCTGGTTAAATTTCTGAATACCAAGAATTAATGGAACATTAAAACGGGCCGGGGCGTTTTTGACACATATTCATTTTGAGCATTGTTTAGTTAATTATTAACCGATACAGTACATCAGAGGATAGTCAAATTCCAAGAAAAATATATTAAAATTGAAACAAAACAGCCAAAACAGTCATCTGTACCAGGAAGAGGGTACAAAGCGGAAGTCAGAGGCACAGTTGCAGCAGATTATGAAACTATGCTGCCTGCAAGCTGCTGTGTGTGGCACCGATGGCAAACTTCCAACAGTTGGTGCATGGTCCCACGGTCCATCACCAGCACCACACCAACAAGTTTTCTTAGTCGATCCACATTTCATGCTGTTGTGGTCGCGGATTGCTTTTGTGCCAAACTGCATCTTGTGCGAGATCCTTTCCCAGCTCTTGAGTGACGATTCTACGCTGGAGCGATGCGCTGTTCGTAAATCTTGAAAGTTTTATTTTGAACATAAGCATTATAATTATTTAGAGATATTTCTTTGATAAGTTTGAGAACACAATTACAGGTTAACGATGAAGTTTCAGCACCTTTTGTGGCATTGTAATGAATAATGATCTGTGGCTTTTTATGTAGGCGCTCTGTATATATGATTTGATCCAAATGTTGGCTGGACACAAGCACAACAGTCCATTATTTTGAGTGAGTCGATCAAGATGTGCTAAAAACAGGAATTGTCTCTGTAGTGACATTGGAAGGTAGACACGAGTTACTATTGGACGATCTGCTTCAAATTTTAATTTCAAAATTTGATATAAGTTTTAAGTTTCTGTGATCGTACTTGATCTGTTGAGAGCAGAGCGAGGGGCTCATGAGAATTCCCCCCTAAGGAATATTCGTTTGAATTTTAGATTCAAGCAGAGAAATGTGGTCAAGATCTTGCAAGGTATAAAGTATGTATTCTGTCTGGTTAGTCAACCAAACTGATTAGAAATAATTTGCATATTTATGACGTCTTAATAAATTAAAACATATGAGTTGGACATGAACTGCCCCCCCCCCCAGAGAACCTAGACTAACATAGGTCTTGATTACTTTCACTATCGTGTTTCTAATTATTAGTAGGGGGTTGGAGCTAATGAAAATAGATGTTGTTTCTGGACCAACCGCAAAGCAGCATTCATTACATTTTATAAAATAATCAGGATAACATTCTTTAACGAACGTTTTTTCGGCTAATCGAAAACGCTTTAATGGAATGAAATTCGGTATAGTATATGTATGGATAAAGTAATATATACCTCGGGTCAAACAAAGATAAAACTAAATAAAAAGAGATAAGGAGGGCATCCATCTGTATGCCGCTATACAAATGGATGTTCTCCTAATATTGACGGTCATCAATTAAATTTAATTTCTGTAATTTATTTCCAAATTTACAACTTAGTTCTCTGTCATTTCAAACTTAAAATTGTACACAGGTTGTTTATAGACATTAATCGACAGCATTTGGCTTTAAAATGAATAAATTATAAACATCGATGTTTGGTAGGTCAGCTTGTGGTTCAAAGGTTTGAATGCTTGTGTACTAATCAGAAGGTCCTCCTGATTTCCATGTTCATGTTCATGTCCATGTTCCATGTACATTTAGTTTCTGTGAATATATATGGTGGTTTGTAATTAATGTCCGTTTTCAATTTTATTTTAAAACAAAACAAAATGATAAGCTCCAATGTGTTTTAATGCATTACAAAATGTACTTTAATTGTCGGACAACTTCACATTCAACATTGAAGTCCAAATCTATCTTCAGTTTTTCAAGGACCTTTGCCATTATAGATCTAGTAAATTTTGGAAGCTGAGCTTCTAAGATTGTCTGCAGATCCTCTTTATCTGTAAAGGCCATTTGGTTACGGATATATTCCATACACTATGTCTGTCACATATGTTTGTGTCCGCAGAATATAAGGGCTGACAGATCAGTTTGACATTGTTTGATGCAAGTAATTCAGTCGTTGAATGAGCTGTATGTGGCCGCACATTGTCATGAATCAATTGGATATTCTCCATGGGTAGTGTTTTTGAAAGTGATCGAAAATGCTCTCCCATCTCATGGAGAAAAAGAATGTAGGAATCTAAATCGATCAGCAGAAAATTCCATGATTCACTAACAATAGCTCTTAATCAATAAATCAAATATTCAAATTCAAATATCCAATTCCCATTGACCAGAGTGATGAGTATAGATTAAAAAATAACCAGAGAGTAATAAAATTTATAAAAACGATAAACATAAACATACACATAGTTTCGAAATAACTAAAAAACGGACATTAATTACCAATTACCCTATATAAAAGGTGTTCCGGTTGTAAGGAAATTAATAAAAGCTACTTTCATGATACAAAAGACAACGTCAATATCTATTATAATGGCAAACAGTCACAATAATAGTTTCTATAATACTGTCCGTATACCATTGTTTAAATTGCCAATGTTTTTTCTCTTCTTGAAATGCATTTAAAAGTTTTGCAATATTTTAAATTTAATGGAAAACAATTAAAACAGAGTCTCTGTTGAGTAGCTGTAAAGATCTTTCAGAGTTTGTAGGTAGTTATTTCCCAGGAAGCCAAATCATTTTATCGAAAACTTTTTCAAAGATTTTCAACATTCTAAATTTCTATAAAAAACATGAGCATTAAAGCAAACAATTTACGAACTACATATGGCTTTCATTTATTTGTTGTTTAAACAATTTGAATCGTTATATCTAAATCGGGATAGCAGTTCCTAGATCTGCCTTGAATTCCTGGAATGGGATCCACTTTTAAGATTGCTTTTCCAAATTGTTACACGGCTTTGCGAAAGATTTTCAAAAAAATTAAAATTTCGAAACAGTTGGATACATTTAATTGAAACAAATTATTTCTCTAAAGCTTCTATTCCTCTCACCAGTGTAAGATACTATAAAATATAAATTAGTTTCGCTTTACTCTATTGTATTCGAATTTGTTCCCTTGCATCAAATATTGCAGATACTTTGAGTTGCTTGAATGTAAATGGAAATAAGTGGAATATCGACTCGTGTTCACATGATATTCCTTATTGATCTTGAGTCGGCATGTGAATCTACGACCCACGGAGACAAAGACACCCAGTTCCACGGGGGGTTCAATTTCGATTTCTGTAAGATAGAAAATTAAAAAGTAGTCTCTAAAAACATGAACGGATTGTTATTGATTAGGACTAAAATAAAAATGAATATATAAACTTACCCATATGAACAACTAAAACAACACAAAATGCAAGTAAATTATTGTTCATAATGAGATGTACATTGTAGCAATCATTGATTATTTATAACTGCTTTTGTTAATTGGATCTTATAGTTTAATAGCCTAGAGAAAATTTAGCTAAGAGGAATTGCTAAAAACAGCAACGCTTGTAGACTTCACAAATTAAACTTCATTTTTTTATTTTGAATTTATATCGCTCAGCAAGCATTATTCGTTTATTCAATGACTTATAATACACCCCACATACATATTTTACTGGTCGCAGTATTGTTTTATATAAGGGGTCCATATTCATAAGAATTACATTTTTTAATTGCTTTTTCATTTTTATAAGAACGTAAACGTGCGATCAACAAAGTATTATCGTAAACTAGTAAAAACTAGTAGTAAATAAGATTTTTATATTAAATTTTCAGATTAATATTTAATCACAAAGTTCCTGAAAACTATAAGGAAATTAACGGTAAAACGTGTGCTATTCTTAATCCGTATAAGTGCACCTATTTGTTTTAGTTTTTGTAACTAATTTCATTTTATCTAAAACACATAACGGGGCAGGGCAGTCAATTGCAGGCTTTCATTCTAATTGGCTTTGGAGAATGGTCCGACAAATCTGCGGGAGCTTTTTTATGGCTATTACATTACGACTTTTTATATTAGGATCTGTTGAAGACACCCGTAATGACCAATATCTACTAAAGTTAAACCATCCAATAAAATTAATTAATACATATTTCATAAATATGTTAAATATGAAATATATTACTTTTTTTAGTAATCCGCTTTGAAGTGAAGGATAGGTTAACTGTATCAAACTTGGCCACACACCGCACAATAAATTTGTCTGCAAATTTTTTGAATTGAACAATGATGTAATGCTTAGAACTGCTAAACGGATGCCTCACATAGTTGGAATCTGGTTCAATAATCACTTCTGTATTTGACACATGAGTGCAAAATTTACAATTGCAAGTCACCAGGTCACCAAGTAAATAATGCGATTTTTCCGGTGACAGATGAAATACTGAAAACATCAAAGAGCAACAATTTAATATGAAGACAATATCCTTAAATTGATTGTAAGCATCCAACTTTCCGCATAGCGTTTACCAAATATATGTTTTGCAGGTGTTATTATCATTGTTAATAATTATATAAATATAATTAGATCGGCAAAACTAAACTAAAACATAGCTTTTCAAATGTTACAGTGGGGACTGAACATTAAATGCCAATAGACACGTTTCTTACATATGTTGTTTACCAATCAGTATTTAGTCAGTCATTTTTCAAATTTGTAACATTAAAAATTATCATCTAAGACTGGCTAGTTATATCTATGACTATAAGTATATAAATTAACCAAGCTAAAGATAAAAAAATACAATGAAAAATAAGTTTTAACTTGAGTGACATAGGAAAGATGAAATAAATTGTTTGTCAACATTTCCGTATAGTTAACCTAATTGTGCATTATATCAACTAATGATACGAGCAAATTAGACACCAATGCATTGTATGTGGATACATTTATAGTGAAAAACACATTCTATAGAAATAAAAATAACTCAGGAAATCACAGATTTTCTGCTTTGGCTAGTCTCAATATTTCTTTTAATATTATATGGAATGGCATTAAAATAAAAATTAAGTTAAAATAAGTTAAAAATAAATTATAAAAACAATAACAAGTTACAAAAACCTTAAAATGAAACTTTTTAATTGTTTTTTTAATTGCCATCTTCAACATATTATATGTATTTGAAATACTATTTGATCTCCTTGATCAGAAAAGCTATGTCTATTGTATGAGCTTAAATCAATGTTAGAGCAATTGTGTTTCTATAAGGCATTTGGTGAAACTAGGATTACGCTTCAAACTTAATCAATTTGTAAAAAAGCATTTAGGTTCAGTTTTTGGTTGTAGTAGATTAAAATATCTAGTACTAGTGTTATCTAATTTTAAAACAAAAAATCTCCAACAAAACACCTCCGTCAGGTCAAACTCAACCCAATGCTATTTTTTATGATTTTCAAGCATTAAGTGTAATTCCTAGTGTCACTAAATACCGGTAACATATGTACATTGTTAAGTTGTTAAGTTTCACTAAATGCCGGTAACATATGCATATTGTAAGGTTGTAATTGACATTAGGATAGTCTATTCTTCCGATTGTTGAGGATTCTCAGACCAAATGAATTAAGCTTTGTCATTAAAATATCATGCATACCTGGTTGTTGAACTTTCAAGGACTCTAGACAAAAACAAAACAAATATATTTTAACTGGATTCGAAGGCAATAATTATGAAATAATTGCATTTTGTAGTTAACCTATTAAAACTAATTCGAAAAATATTGATACATAAATATTAGATACATATTGTTTACTACGTAAAATAAGAAAAACTAATCAAATAATTAATAAGCACTATTTTTCTTTAAAAAACAACATTTCAAAAATATCAAAAGATATTGAAAACCCATTTACCAAGTAAAGATTCATATTATGTATATAAAATTTGATATGTAGATCCACAAAGCACTGATAAGGAAGTAAATAATAAAAAAGGATCAAATCGACACCGTTGTTGTGAGCCAATACAGTACGCCCAGTAACCTTTTTCCTCTTAAGCGATACTTAGCCTGACAACCTAAAGTCTAACAAATGAAGAAAGCGGGACCCTTGATTGAATTTTACACTACTTCTGGTTAACTAGTCGTAACGCCCCTTAGCCGGGAGGCATAGCATAAAACAATAAAACTGAGTATCATTAAAGTGAAACTTAAATGCCATTTCTAAGTCGGC
Organism: Parotoplana pacifica; assembly: GCA_034780595.1. Classification (NCBI taxonomy): domain Eukaryota; kingdom Metazoa; phylum Platyhelminthes; order Proseriata; family Otoplanidae; genus Parotoplana; species Parotoplana pacifica. The sequence goes on from JAUYWI010076242.1 coordinate 11,122, forward strand.
GAACAGAGAACGATAGCAATTGGATAGTTCAATCCAGCTTTCTCTGGAAGTGCAAACCATTTCCTTGAAGTGTAAACCATTTGCCTTTATCTACTATAGTTTCTCACGACAACCATCCGATACAGTCATTTTCTGTTGCTGATGCTCCATTATTAAAAATAAAAATTAAATTGATGCTTGGGTAGGCAGCTGCCCATTCAAAGATAAATCAACATATCAAAACAGCTATCCAAGCAAATTGTTAACTATCCCAACCTTGTTATCAGCGGGGTAGCTTTCATCTGATATCTTTACAAGTTTAGACCAAATGCAAAATTGCATTGCCTTTGTTGCCCTTTCTGAAACAACATATTTAACAACGTCAGGATTAGCAGGGATCATAGGGAATACTTGATAGACTTGCAAGCATCTTTCTGCATGTGTCATTTCTACTTTAGGTTCGTTTCTGCAAGCAAAACTCATACTCAATGTGTACTTGTAAGGACGTTTAGGTATCAGGCATTCAATCGACAAATCAATTCATTTTGTTCAGAACTTTGCATTTAAGTTAAAGTTAGAAAGAGAAGTTGAAATGATTTTTCAATATGTGCCCTATTTATTTGAAAGCCATTTCAGCTTAGTAACCCATCAGCGTTCAGTATGATTTATATTTGACTCAAGAAAACTGTTAAAGTAGAAAATTAAACCATTATCCTGTTTCGAATATGATAACATTTATTGCCGTTGAAAAGACCATCTATCCCCTGACAAATTGTCGCGTGTAAGTAGCCACAGTTTTGGTGGGGCTACACAATGATCTGTGTCGTCATAGGGATCACATGTTTCATTCACTAGATGACATTACGCCAAATTCTAGTGTTTGTGCTGAAATAACAGATTTTCATGACGCCTAATGCAACTCTGATGAAAGCCACGCCGCCTTTCAAAGCAATAAGCACCGGTCGAATGCGAATAGCACTCTCGCTTCCGTGGAAGGATATTTTACCATTTAGTCATATAAAAGCTATGCTTGCTTTTTAGTCTAACAGGGTCGCCGGGCTATGTCCACAGCAATAGGAAAGCTCAGTGTACATCATCCAATCAAAAATGATAAGTGCAAACGTTAAAATGGAATATTTTGGAAAACGGAAAAACTGGCTCTTAAGTCTCGTGATCCATGTATGTAATCTTTTAGAATCCAGAAATATTATCTCATGCGCAATGCCGAATTTATTGATTTATTGATAGATTTTGTAGTTTGTGAATCACACTCTGTGGCTCCACTACGCACAATAATTGAACATTCATTTCTGGAATATGTCCCGACAATTAAAATCAAATGTTAGTGGTGATCCAAAGGAATTGCCTTCGTCTACTTCTCAAAAGAATGAAAGTCAGTGTGATAGAAAATTTGAAGATATTTGTGAAAAATATAATTTCCAAGTGAGCAAAAACTATTCCTTAATCCATGTGTGGAGTTTGTTAAGAGGCATCTACACCACCGATTCTTGCATATTTGAACTTTCATCTAGTTAAAACTGCCGATTCCGAAAATCGTACAGATATGGGAGTGGCTTATAATAATGACAAATCCTTTCAGCGTTTTATTTACCACATCGCCGATATTCAACGGATTAGAGAGATTGTGTTGGATTTAGACAAAACTTAATTCTTCTCTATTATGGTTGATGAAGCAACCGTCTCCGATACATTGGGAAATGTGTATTGTTTGTTAAATACGGCCCGTCAGACATGGTCAAACAAAGTTTGCTTCAATCAGAGGAATTATACGTGCAAAACGAAAACAATCTATTCATTGATCGAGAATGTTATGAAAAATCATTTACAAATATTCGGAAATAATGACGCATGTATCAGTCATGAAAGGACATGCATTACACTTTGGTGTCTTGCACACCGATTTGAATTAGTCATGAAAAATGAGTGTGACAGTGTTCAATACGGTTATTCGTGAAAAAGTCTTCTATGATTCGTTCTAGTTTTAAAACTCAGTTTCCAGAAGCAAGAATGTCAATTTAATTTATTCCTATGACAGTAGTAAATTCTTTATGCAATCTATTATTGATGGTCATTCTATTAGTGATCTACAGCGTTAAAGAGCAATCCACTATTTGAAGAATATGAAGGATGAAAAGTTGTACACCTTCTCATAGATATCTTAGAAACTGTTGTCCAAATTTCAATAACATGTCAAAATTACTACATTTCCAATACTTATTATGCCCACAGCAACTCAACTAACATACGTTAGGGCCTCATCTTAAAACTGTTAAAAGTTTAAACGATGACTTCGAATCAGAGGGGGTTGAAACAATCTGAAATACAATGACTGCAGCTGTTCTTACAGCATTACAAAATTGTAGAACTAAAACTAATGAAGCTAGTAATATGGATGTCATTGAAGCATTACACATTTTTGCTTAACCATAGTCCCGACCATCTGCTGATACTGATTAAGTTCTAGACAAGTCTGAAAATATGGTACAAATCATAGTCAAGCGTTTTCTATATTTTGGAGAGGTTTGGTTAAATATGTACAGGGGGGGCCAGAAGTAACCGTCGAACTTTAAAAACTCAAAAGTCAACTTTTCCATTACTATAAAAA
>JAUYWI010076253.1:0-13726 GCA_034780595.1 Parotoplana pacifica
CAGATTTAACAGAATGGATATGTCGCACAGATACGCCGGTATCATTTGTCACTACTTCTTCAACCGCTTCAAGTTAATAAATTTTGTTGTCTATGAAGTAAATAATAAATTTTGTATTTTGGTAAAAAACGCCGTTTTTTGTGGGACAGCCTAGTGGACCTAGTGGAGCCTAGTGGACCGACACTCCAATTTTGAAGCGAATCGGATAAACTTTATTTTTGAACCTGATGACCTCTTATCAATTTTTCGCAAAAGAAATTTAGTTATCCATCTTTCCTAGTTCCTGTCTACCAAATTTAGCCCAATCCATTCGCAGAAAACTATGAAATCCTATGGGGTAGCCACCTCCTCGCGGCCTATGTGAAATTATGTTTATCCTCCAAGAATAAACAATTTTAACTAAAGCAACCGTATTAGATTCAAAGACTTGTATCATTTATGTTGCAGGTTGGTGAATCATTAATTAATCCTTTTGGTGAGAATGACGCAATATTCATCGCTATCAGCCTCAAATGGTAGCAGATACGTTTTGGGATAAATCAACCTCATTTACAACTCCGACATCTAAACTAAATAATTGGTCGTTTTCTAAAAAAGGAAGAATATATTTGATGGTTCAATGACGAGTATTACAGTCCCTAGAAAGATGAGTGCTAGCGCTGTACATCAGGAGAGTCCTTTACCTTCTCTCATCAGTGGGATCTGTGGGAGGTATTGATTCAACTGCACAACCAAATTCACAGCGAGCAGCACATATGCCAGGACTTTCCAATATTCAAGAAATTATTACTGTTAGAGATACTGCATCTACTACTGTTACTTCTTTACAGAAAATCCATTATTTACGTTGACAAGCGTCTCAGAGTCTGATAAAAGAAAGGAAGATAAAGCACCAAATCCCCAACTGATGTTGGACATGATAGAATTCGAACACAGAATTCACATATTCTATGATGTCCTGATATGGACAACCAGGCTGATATAGTAGGTCAAGTATGTCATCTAAAAACTTAAGACTGCGGTAAATGTATGGAAGGCCATTTTGGAAAAAATGAGTAAAAGCGACAAAATAGCCAGGCATTCATATCTCCAAATTAACGCTTTGATATTTCAATGAATTAAACAAACTTAGAAACGCATAATATTCGTATTTGTACAGTTATCACTAATAGAATGGTAATCCCATTAATCGTTTTTAATTTGGCTTACGTAAATGGTCTAACGAATGTTGATTTTTTTATATATTAAGTTTTGTTTTAGCGTCTATAAAATTAGAATTATACGGGAGCTTATAAACGGTCCTAAAATTAATTAATTTTTTGTAGCTCAATTTTAGCGTCTGTAAAACTAGAATTATAGGGGGGGAGCTTTGATCACGAGTTTAGTTCCCGAGATTTACTCTCCAAGCTCTTACATGGCCAGAAAAGCTGCAGAGAGCTTGGCTCCCAGGAAAAAGTAAAGCTTGTTCTACTTTAGCTCTCGTAAACCAAACTCCCAGAAAGCTTAGCTCGCCGTGTGAGAACTTAGGAAATAACTTTTCACAGCTGATTTCAATATTAATATTGGCTATTAAATATGTAGATTTAGAATTTATTCTAAAACTCAAATTTATATAAATAGTGAGTAAAAAAACGTATACACTTTTCTATCTATTTTTCTTTCTTCAAATAACAATTTTTCTCTAGCCTACATGTTGCTTATGCTTGCTCTGTTACAATTTACTGAACTTATGTACGTCCGAAAAGCAAATATACCTCCGAAATGGATTTTCCAAAGCTGTACATACCTCCGCAAAAGAATTACCACAATCCGAATTTAGAAACGTCTTTTTGACTTACCCTCTAGATGTACATATTTGATCTTAATTTTAAATTCTCAAACATATTTTTAACATTCAATGGAATGAATCATTTACCTACTAAAATTAAATTAATTAGAAAGAGAACTGATTTTAAATCTAACATTAAAAATAAATTATTAACTTCGTATATTTAGATCTATAACTTGGAGTATATTACATTTATTCTGGATCTATGACATTTTGCAGACTTCACTTGTTATTCCTTTCTTCAAAAACATATTTTTACTCACTTATTTTTATTTTATATTTGTACATTTTAATGACCAATTTTTAAATATTCCCTGTATATACATTTAATACATCTGCCTTTAACCCCTGTGAATTTGTAACTATTTCTTTCCCTAAATAAATTATTATTTAGTGATCTTGGACACAAATATCGATATACTTTTGTTCAATTTTTTATGGATTTATATTAGTCAATTAATCTATCTATCTATAATGTTCTGCATCCACTTACTCCATCCTTCTTGTTGTTGTTGTTTTGCCCCGCAGCTATTGAGCAGGTTCGTTGGCCGGGGTCAAAATTTGAGTTACGCTTCTCTTTGACATTTCCAAATTACAATTTATTTTCAGGGGAATAGGATACATAATTTTCAGTCAGAGAATTTAACGTTTGCATACATTGGAACATTGGATTGGCCTTTATTAGTTTAGCCCTGTCAAGCATTGGATCCTGTTTACTAGAACACCGGACTAGGAGTAGAAAGCCAACGTGGATGGGAGGTACCATAAGACAAGCGACATTAAAATATAAAGAACCACTTATGAGCTGTAGAATTATTAGATGTATAAAGCAGTGGAGTAATATTGACTCACATTGGGATATTTGCATTTTATCAGAGTTGAATATTAATATGGTTATATTTCTCTACCTGTCTATTTCCTATTGGATTGTTAGGCTTGGATCCGCTGTGGGCAATTCACCGGTTCAGAAAATATTCTGGTGACATGAATGACAAACCTCTGTCGGAGTGGATGTATGCAGGAAAGCTGCATAAGCAAAGATTTGGTCGAAGCATTTCATTATTGCCGAAGAAAACAAATTCGGCTGATGAGATCAATTTTTGCAAGCAAGGTAGGTGCTGTATTGGTGTTGTTGGCTGCTCTGTCCTTCCGCATCAGCTATTGCTGCTCCAGGAAGGCCGGTCAGCAACAAGTGTCTCCCAGATCTCAGTAGTGATGGTATAGTTCTAAATAGAAATATTCAGACTGTCTTTTGCCTTCCGAGTTGGCAGCGCTTGCCTTGGTAGAATTCCCTCGAGAGGAGCTGTCTGGCACCCGGGAGGTGTGCCCTACCCACCTCAGTTGTGCCTTGTATATGATGGTAATGGCTCTGGAGAGGTCAGCCGCAGAAATGAGTGATGAGAACGACTACCCGATAGATATTAAGCTTTGTTTCTAGGCTGATACCTTCTCTTTCAGTCTCCCGAATGAAGAGCTTGCCTTGGAGATCCGAACTGCTGATTTCAGCGTCGATGTCGTAATTACAGAAGCGAGTGCTTTCTAGGTAGGCAAAATTCTCAACCAACTGAAGGGTTTCTCCTTTCACCGTGATCTGTGGTTCAAGGTACCGATTGCTTGGAGCAGGCTGGAACATCACTTCAGTCTTCTTGGTGCTGATAGTGCGACCGAAGTGGAAAATTTCTTGCACGCGGTGGGTATTGAGGGCGTATCCTATAAAATCTCTCGCAACCTATAGGATATCAGTATCGTACCACTTCGTAACCGTCCTTTTGTATCCTTCTGGTAAACTCTCGTAACATTTTGCTTAACAGTGTAGGCATAGACAGATTGTGGGCAGCCTCCAGATAATGCTAAGGGATAGATTATCTTTTTGTACCCCATATTTTATTATAAATTTGTATCAGATTAAGTTTAGCCCCCTCTCGTATGTTAGAGAATTTGAAGGCACTTGGTATTGTCTTTAAATACTCTCCACAACGACAGCAAAGGCCAACCGAGGCTATTGGAGAATATAATAGTTTTGAAGAAGGTAAGCAGCATCCAATTTCCAAATCAAAACCCATTGGATAGAAAAACATGACACTATTGAAAGCTTCAACGAAATATATTTGCATATTATTGAATGTCTAAAAGGCATTTGGACAAAGTAATTTGGGATGCAAAATCTGCAACTGATGCCATTGTGTTTAAGAGTAATAATAATAAAAACAGGTATACTTTGATAAAAATATACTACATGCTTATCTATATTACTCGCAAATGATGGCCCAGGACAGCTTTTCGGCCTTGTTGGGCCTTATCAGCTATGCAAATTTTTCATAAAAAGAGAAAAGGAGAAAGTTTTCAGAAGAAACGTATTGTAAGCCTGTTTTTTATTAACGGACAGCTGTTTCGCCCCTGTGCAACAATTTTTTTATTAATAGAGGCAAAGTAAAATAGGGAATCGAATACAATATGCATATGTAGATTTCGATATAAAAGTTGAAATTCGATCAATATTAATTTAACCCCATCCATCATCTATACATAGGTACCTATTTATATTGTCTAGATACCTACCTACCTATTTATCAGCAATGGTATCAATTTGCTTCATTTGCTGTATTCCATAGATATTCAAAAGGTGTCACATCTCTGTAAATCCTTATTCTGCGCTAGGCAAATAGTTGATGAACCTGGTATTATGGATTCGTTAAACAATGTGTGGAATCGACGACCATGTTCTGGGGTTCAGGGATATAATGTCCGTTCACTGCTGGTTTGGGATTAATTTCGTGCTCATAAAACTGATTCTGTGAAGGAACTTGCCAAAGATTCAAATATTGATATGTGTGTAATTCCAAGCGGCCTAACATCCATATTGCAACCTTTGGATATTGCATTGAGCAAACCATTTAAAGATCGTGTGAGAAAATTGTGGAACAGCTGGATGTTATCCGGAGAACAAAAGCTTACTAAAGGTGGAAATATGAAGAAAACTGACATATCTTTGGTTTGTCAATGGGTATTTGAGGCATGACATACCAGAAAATATGGTCAAGAATACATTTCTTTAATGTGGAATCAGTAATAGTCTCGACTGTGTGAAGATGATGCTATTTATATGTCGGATAACAGTGTTGATTCAAGTGATTCAGAGGTATAGAAGAAGAGGGCTATGATATCTACAATGGCATCAACCCAATAATTCCACATAATAATGAACCAGAACCAAACATTTCCAATGATCGCAATATTTTAGATCAATTCATGTAATAAGTTTTCGACATGTTTACTGAACTTTAATAAAATTTACCTATTTGATAGTGGAATTTTAAATTTATTTTTGATCAAAATTAGGATAGATAGGTACCTAGCTAGAAGAGTAGAGGTAGGTATTTGTTTACATTTTGGAAATAACTCTAATAAAAATTTTGATAATGGATTCTTTGAAAGATGCCATCCAGCTTATATGTGGGTTATTAGTAATTACCAAAATGGCCTTTAAAAATTCTACTTCTGGCTTATCATATCTGCAGGGTGGCTTATTATGCAATGCATGTGTGAGTATTATGGTAATCTAATTCAAATTGTAATGATATGAGCTTAGAATATCAAAGATTATATTTTATTCTACAAGTAATATTATATAGCTATTTACACTAATACAAATAGTAATTTGAGTCTATTTGTCAAAAATAATTTTCAACAAATAGCAAATTTTAACTAACAAATAGAATTTATAAAAATAAATGTTTTCCACAAATATTAGGCTTAAAACAATGACTATCCATTCCAATATTATTAAAAAAAAGTTTATGAAAATGTTGAATCAATGAATGCATTATTAATTTTAAATAAGGACAAATAATTTTTGTTCAAAAAGTTTCAGCAGATGTTATTTTCTGTTTGAATAGAAAAACAGGTAATTCAACGGTTGATAAACAAATGATAAAAGTTATTAAGATATAACATACATTGATAACACATTCTTGTGCATATCGCACAGCTTTTATTCCAGTAATATTTTCATATGAATCAATCAATTTAATAATTTTTGGGGATTCCAAAGATCTTGTGACTATAGTCATAAAAGACATAGCTATACTATTTTTTTTATTCAAAAACTACAATTAATCGTAATAATAATGCCTACTATATAACAAAAATTGTATATCAATTATGGTGCAAGGTATCTAAATTCATATATTTATTTCTAGTACATTATATTTGAAAACTTTAAATTCTATTTTCTCAAATTGAACCGTATTGTAGTATATTTTGGCACATTCCATTTAAATAAAAATATTTTTTAAATTTATTAAATTAAAATAAGAAGATAAATAGGTTTATCAATAATAGATGTTTTGGAATATTAAAATTTACAGTTACAGTGGCGGATCTAGAAATTCGTAGTCTGTCTATGTGTGTGGAGGGGTTTGGCGGTGATTAATGTTTAAAATGGGAATATCTAATCTCAGTATCACCAAATATATTTAGAAGCATTTGATATAATTATTTCTTGTATCAATCAAGGTATTCAAAATAATGTTGACTTTGATATTCAAAATGCGAAGAACTTCTCTTCTGAGCAGTCAAATGTGACTCTCTTGAAGTGATTCCCATTCATCATAGATATCCTTCAACTTAGTATACTAAAAAGTACTTATTCGTTCGTCAATATTCCACTACAGTTACGTGTACCTACGTTATGAAACTAGCTGCCCCAATTGTAACGAGCGACGTTTAAAAAACTTTGTTTGTGAAATTCAATGTCCAAACAAAAGTTGAATCACATTATGACATTAAACATCCACAAACATCATATCGACATCGATTGTGAATGACTTTTTATATTAAAAAATGAGAGCACTTTCCAAATTTAAGAAAATGTAAACGCAACATTTACTGTATTTTAAATTTTTTCTTAACTTCATGCTTTATTGATAAATATAGTAAGACTAGCGGTCCCTCATTCAGTTACTTCATCATCTGAGGCAGTAACAGGTCTTCCACTACGCGGTTTATTTTTCACCAGACTTCCTGTTTCCAATCGTGATGAATTGACATTGGTGGTGCTTGTTTCTTAAATTGATTCGTGATTTTTTGTGACTTTGTTCTATCTTTAAAACATGAATTAACCAAACAGTAATTGTCATTTTTTTCAATTAGGTATCGTGTATTTTGATCCATGATGAATCCCATTTTAAATTTATTGCACATTTATTGTACATAAAAGTACATAGATAATTTAAAAATATCAGACAAAATTTAAACAAAGATTTCCGGGAACTTTTGGAACACCCTGTAAACCAGCAACCATACAAGTGAAACCTCCAAGTTTTTAATAGATTAACTGTAGTGCCTTCCTAATTCTAAATATCAAATCTGAGCTAGTAAGATCGAATGTTTCGTTTGGATTTTACAGCCACTGAAGTGAATCTGGGGATATGAATAATCCTCTATTTCTTTTTCGTCTATATTTTTGCAGAGTTAATAGCTGTTATTTTCTACAAAAACAGGTATTTTTGATATAATATGACTAAATATTTAGCTATGTGGCGGCACGTTGACCGAAAATGTCAAAATTGATGTATTTTGTCTCATTTAAATTAGAATTAAAACAATTCTACGAGTAACGTTTATAGAAAGTATACGAATCTAATGCTTTGGAAATATTAATAAAAAAAATTGAGAACCAGTTGATTTGACTTCTGTAGCAATTTTTCTAGGATATTTTTCGTCGACATTTTTGCAGTCGGTAGTTGTCATCTTTAATTTAGTAGGATATTGTTATTCTCTACAAAACTAGGTATTTTTGGTATAATATAACTAAATCTTTAGTTTTTACAGGGACTTGAAACTGTTTTTACATAAAATACTACATATTTCAACCTATTTCTAAAATCATATAACCTATAACAAATTCATAATATACAATACTACTTTACTTAGATATTGACAATGTAATGGGAACGTCACTGAAAAAAATCACGGACGATACCGTTCATAAAAGATGTAGGAATTTTGTAAAAATATCCTACGATAGTGAAAATGTAGTGTTCTCTCGAACGGCTGATTTGATCGAACCAAGAAACAGTGTCTGAAATAGATATCTTGAATTGAGCAATCACCAGCAAATTGAGAGTATAATACAAATTATATTGCTTAAATAAATGGCTTACCTACTTCAGAATTTGAAAATACATAATTTTGAGTTTAAAATTGTTAGAAAGAAATTTGGTAGTACAGGCTATAAGAATAGTTTATGGCCACATAGCTGGCCACTCTGACAGGTCAGTCCAATATGTAGTACAGCTATAGGGCAGATCAAAGATTATTACCCTAATATATAATCTTTGGGGCAGATCTTGGCTTGTGGGAGGATAGATAAACCTCAAATGCTCACCGCCAGACTTTTCTAACACTATATATTGTAAGTTGTAAAGAATTTCCACTTCAGATATATGATCTGTTAAATCAGTGCCATTATTTTTTGGGGCTTAACAAATTTAGACATGGACCGAGTGTTTTTATTATATGCGGCTGGCCAGGGTAAAACTATCCCCCTAAAACGTGGATGGATTGTGCTAAAATTTGGTATACATTGGAAAGATTTATCGACTGAAAATGTTGCAAAATTAAGTCAAACTTGTTTTTTTGCAGAGAGCTGTCAGGTAAAAGGAGTATCAGTCAAAATAGTTTTGATACCAATAGATCCATAAGAAAAGTTGGTTTGGTCAGTTCCCGCGACCAACGGAAGCTTAACAAACAAGTAGCTCTTCGACTTGAGCAAAAATGTCAAAAATATAAAATGTACAAGTAAATAGATTCTAACAATAAATCTTTGTTATTTCTTTAGGTAATGTATATAGAAAGATGTTCTAAAGTTATCTAATGCTGTATCTAGGCTTATGGCAATAAGCCGTTAGCTCTATGAGCTAGCTAGCCTTGTCAAAGTATTAGAGGACTTCTGAAAATGGGCCAAACTGGACTTTAGGCATCCATAGCTCGGACAAGTTAAATAATAATCAAATTCGCAAGTAGATTAGGCTTTGTTAACGAGTGCAAATTTCATAGAAATCGGGGCAGTGGTTTACGAAATATGAATACTTAAAGTTAGCCATTTTTTAAAAATTGTTTTTCTTTTCTTCAGCACCGATAATGGTCCCTTAATTTTAACCGTTTTCAATGAAATTTAGCACCTATAAGTATATTAAGGGTCCGAGTATGTGATAGAAGTATAATACGAAACTTCAACGATTAAACTGAAATTTGGCATAATGAAAGAGAATAAAATTAGATTCTGTTTGCAACAAAAAGTATGTCAAATACGGTTCAAAATTTGCAACTGCGTTTGTTTATTTATAGTGCACAATATTATTATAGAGAAAATGCGAATGGTTTTCTAATAATCTATAAAGATGTTATTAAAAGTTATCTATTTAGTTAAAATACGGAAATAAAACAAAAATAAAAGATCTAAGATTGGCAAAAAAGGCCTAAAGGATGGTTCGCTGTCCCAAACCAAATTCCAAAAATACTTGAAATAAATGAAATGAAATATGGTGAGCTATGGTATTTAAGTTAGATATTAATAAGTAATTATAGATATTTCAGTACATGAATTAAATTATTTTTAAACATTTTAGAGCTAACAAAGGCAAGAAAACTATAATAGTAGTTAAATATTACGCCACTAACAATGTTTTTTTAAATTATGTATATTTTTTACTTTGTTAGCTCTGAAATCTTAAAAAAATAATTTCATTCATACCGATAGTATTTTGGAATTTGTTTTGGGAAAGCTAGCCATCTTTTAGGCCAATATTATATTAAATATATTTCAAGAATTTAGAACAAGCTAATTTGATTTAGGTGATTTGGAAATTTGTGGCCCTTAAAAATAGAGGAACAGTTAGAAAATATATGAACGGCACCTATCACCCCCGAAAGAGATGTTTTCATCTTAAACATACAAGAAATTGATTGTGGCCATGTGGTCTGGATGTTGTCCCTTCAGTATCACCAAATATCACCAACAGAGTTCAATGAATGGTAAATACTGGGAATATAGGTATGCCAATTGCTGAATTTAAAGGTTATTACATGTATCGATACATAATATTTACAAATATAATTTGATGAAATATATAAACCTGATACGTTTTAAAAAGAATCCCTATGAAACTTTATCAAAAATCCAGCTAATTCATCAATTTGGGCTTAATTATGACATTTTAAGTTCAAATATACAGAAATGTACAGAAATTACAAAAATGTGTGTTAGTCAACTAAGTAACGTGAAGTACAATATTCATTATTTCATACACTCTATATTTACATAATACGAAAAACGTTGGTAAATTGACAGTTTTCAAAAAGTTTATATCTGAAGTTAAATAGAACCATGCTATATTTAGTTAATACATAAATCACTAAAATTATGTATTTATTGATTGAATAAGTTTGTGTTGGACTAAAAAGTAGATTGGCATAGAAATTTACTGGATAGATATTTTAGGCAGTTAATCTACTTTAACAGAAAAGGAGATGGTTTGCCAAACTCAAAATTAACCATAAAATGATATGTTACGCTATAAAGAGGGCAATTGATTTTTAGAGCGCCATTTGGTTAATCTGGCAAGACATAATGTAATAATCCACACTGATAGTTGTCCAGCACACAATGAAGGAAAAAACAAGAAGTGTGCTGAAGGCAGCGATCCAACACTGACAATTTCTTGAACCTGAAAAGAATAAAATTATAGGTGCATATGGTTAAACATCATCATACAGAGAGATGTAGGGCTAACATTTCAAACCGAAAAAATGGTAAAATCTTTATATGGCCCCCTGCTTCCAAAGCATTTGTAAGCCGCTTCAAACTATCGATTTTTTAAACTAAATAAATACATAACAGTCAAATAATGGGCCCATTCTCTTCAGACAAAAATTCGAAATATCCCTGGAAAAATGGCATCCCTGATACAGATACCACTGAAATCTAGAATAACTGAGAAATCATCAGTAGTCCAGTAAAACACTTACATTCTTCAATTTAAACAATATACATACATACATGGTAACTAACTCTATTGGAAAGCTTCATTCTGAGATGTTACCCACAGTTCAAAGTATCACTCAACAATAATTTAAATTATGTTCTTGTAAAATTTAATAATATTTTATTACTATATGAACGCCGTTTTTAGAGGGGTGTCACAACTCCCCTTTTGATGCCAGACAAACATGAAAATTCATCTGGAAAATGCAATTTTTTAAAAATCTAACGTCAAAAACGGACACATTTAACTATTCCTACTAACCCAAAAAGTAGTTATTGTGATATTATCGACCTTTTGACTGGTCCCTACGATCATAGTCGCAAAAATCCATAAATAAATATCTCAAGACTGGACAGAGAGATTTTTTACCAAAATTAGTAGACATATTCATATGGTCAATGTGCTCTATTTATGATATGAAGTGAAAATTCCATATAGAGACTGCCTTTCTATAAGTATGTCAAATTGGAGCGACAACGGATTTATCATTATCAAAATATTTATTTTTTCTAAAACAAAAACCTTTCCAAAGACAACGAACCTTTTAATAGGTACCAAGTTGCTAACTGCACAGTCATAATCTTTGTTTTGTATAAAGTTCATTCTTACATTATTCCACCTGATGCGCTGAGCTCCCACGACCAATACTGGATAAGTCAGGTTTATTGCCAAACCAAGCAATTTAAATTGGGGCCACAAAACTGTACAGAGTCCCAAAGGAAGCCCATAACCTATTAAATATGGCCAGTATCGTTCCATTCGACTTAAACGATGCTGAAAAGTTAATCCTGTAAATGAAATTAGCATAGTTGAAATTGAAATGTAGAAATAATAATTCATAAAGGTATCATAATGGAATCTGAAATCATTTTTAAAAACAAATTAATGCCTTAAACCCTAGAAGTCACAAAAGGAGAGGTCAATTTGACCCACATGTTGAAAAAAAACTGTATTTCTATAGCGCCTTACAAGCATAGAGCTTCTCAAAGCGCTCAAATAATTACAAAGAATTCGAATATATCCAAATCTACAATACTAATCAAATGAAATGTTTGGTACTTGTCTGATTTATGGACTATATCTACATATTTGGGGAAAATGTCACTGTATGCAACACCGCAGATATGTGACTGATGGTATAAAATTGGGGAAAATGTACAAATATGAATGTGACTTGTAAGGTTAAATGCTACAAGCCTAAATTAATTCTGTCTATCTAAGCATAAGCAAACTAAACAAAGAATAAATACATAGCTATAAATTTTTATGCATAGGCGGGCAGTTTAGTAAATAAATTCGAAATAATAATAAAATAATATAAATGAAAAACAAATTAAATAGAACTAAAGACTTGACAGTAATGTTTACCTTCATGGCACCAGCGATATTCAAATGCATAGAAAGAGTAAAGTAATGATGAATGTATCAATGTAATAGAATGATCAATAATTTTGTAGTCAACAAGACGACACATGAAATGTGACTATAAAGAAAAAAAGAACACAAATAAAGAAGATATAAGAATATTTATTCATCAGAAATAATACATTATTATCGTTAAAATACTACATACTTGTACACGGTCGGTTCGTTAGATTAAAATATGTAAAACCATTCACTGATAAAAGGTGAAAGTAACCAAAGTATATCACCATCTTCTAATCAGTAGAAACGGTAGATCCGTTTGAACTAAAATTCTGGTTTTATGCAAACCCAAGATTACGTGGTATGAGCTGTGGATATCAGCGGAGGGTTAGTTGCTAAATGTAGGTTAGTTGAATACATTAAAAAAACTTACAACTACGTGTGCCTGAATAAGAAAAAAGGTGAGAAAGAGAAATGCTGTCAGACGGTCCATGACAACCAGACCAGCCGTTGACAATTCCTGAGCTGTAGAAGTCGGTGTGGCAGGCGGGTGTGCTTCTGTGGAACGTTTTGACCGATCCAGGAGACGCAATTTGTCCAAAATTTCCTAAAATTTATATAAAAAAATACAGATCATGATTTAAAACCTTCAAACAACAACACCGAACGTTGGCATTATTCATCAGCACCTAATTTGGAGTGTTTATCAAATATAAGCAAACCATTTCTATGATTATCTGACTTTAGGATTAATTTCTTTGCAAAAAGGATATTTTGGTCCAATTCAGTTTTTAAAGGGGCATCATGTGACCTTGGGGATCGGACCCTAAAAGAATTAAACCAAAAACATTGACGTTATGCATGCCATTCTCTAACATTTGTGAGTTCTTTACACTTTAATAAATCTTTTTGTTAAAATGATCGAAAAACTGAATTAGGTACACACACGCCACATTTTTTAAATTGATATTGGTGTTTTGCTATGCGGGCCTATAATGTCATCGAGTCAGAAAATGTTTGACAGGTTGGTTTGAAATTTGACATAGGTACCTAAATAAACCTTGAATAAAACAATAAATATTATGTGCCAAGAGGGGGCTGACCCAGAGTTTATTTCACTTCCCATTTAAAAATTATTTACATCAATGAAGATTACCTTTAAATAGATCAAATTCATGAACTCCATCACTGCCATAAATGGTGCTTGCCAGAAACAGAAAAGAATACCAGAGCCAGTAGAAATAATCAATTGCATTGAAGTGTCGTCCATGACAACTAAATCGAAAGTTTAGCATAAAATATTTAAAACAAATTAATTGGATTAAGAAAATCTAATGAGAATTATAATTATGACATTTATTTTTACTTGGAAAACAAATACATCCAGACCATACTTGAGCAAGGGGGACAGGGAGGTCGTGTCAATCCCGTAAATAAAAAAGGGGAGGGGGTCAAGGAAGACAAAGGGGAGGGGGAAGAAGAAACA
>JAUYWI010076264.1:0-13722 GCA_034780595.1 Parotoplana pacifica
GGTTTAAAATTATGCATCTTATCATTAAACCACATAAATCAGTTATTGTAAAACTTTCCGAATGATATCTAAACTTATTATTATTCATAAAGTATTTTTTGGATAGAAGAAATGTCACTTTTTATGATATTTGTTTCAACCAGCCCCAGTCTCCCCTATAAACCCATATTTGCTAGATCAAGATTTAAAATATAGGTATTCATCATACAAAATTGTTCAAAATTATAGTATACATGGGAGAAAAGATAAATCATTTAGAGTCGAGTTGAATTTTTCAGGTATGGATTTTATGTTAAGAATTTTCCATAGCATACATATATTGGTTATAAAAGTTAGATGAAGTAGTAATGTCATATGCGAGTCGTTAAATTTTGGTAGACAGGTAGGACCAGGGTGTGTTAAAATCGTCAAGTCTACTTAAAATCAATTTAACTTCCTCTGTGAGAAAATTGCTTGCCAGTCATGATAGGTAGTCAATCATTTCACTAATGTTTATTATGAGATGATGTAGAGGAAAATGGAATGAGGTCGTTAAGCCATGTTTCAATTTCAATGTCAACCAGAAGGGATACTTCAGCGATAACAAGATGTTTGTCAGCATTATTTTTCGAATAATTCGTTTGAGTTGACATAGCTTAGGCACAAATTTTCTCTTCGAGCTAATGGGTTTTGATAAAACCCAGATCAGGGCCTTATGACCGGTCTATTTTCTCATTCAGATATAGATGAACTTTGTCTCAAAGAGGGAAAATTTAAAATTATGAAGACAAGTCAAAATGGAGTCAACAGAAAAACTTGAGAAACAGGAAAATCATGGCGGTTTTTGCTTTGAAAAACCATTATTGTCTCAAATGCAACTCTTAATATGTTATTTTGTATAATTTTATTTGTGTTAATGTTACGTCTGTATTTCTTTGACTCGATTAATCAGCCCTCCTTTATGTTCGCCACTTATCGCTTTACAAAGATTACATTAATTGGCGCACGATAGTAGATAGGTATAAGTTAAAAAACATTTGGGACGTCGGCAAATGTACCTACAGCAATCCCGATAATATTACTTTGTTTCATCAAAATGCGGCGAAACACAAGTTCTTGCCGAATAAATAATTATTGACCTTTAGTTTAAGAAGTAAATTGACAGGAAATTGTTAGCATGTAGTCCTGAATCTTTTGTTCACTTTGGAAAGTTTGCTTGTGCCTACTGAAACTATTTCATTGCAATGACACCTAACTATCGATAGATTTTGATTTTTTTCTAAGCTACATACATAGGGACCGTACCTACATCTTTCGAAAATGACACTTTGGAAATAATACAAAAAATCAATCTACCTATTTGAGAAAAATTAGGTACCTGCCTTTTAGCCTATATAGCTATTTAGTTGGTCATATTGCATTTTATTCTTGTAATTACAATTATACAAATTTAAACGGTTAGATGAAAATACGATTATAAACTGCTATGGATTAATAACGACTTTGTATGTTCATGTAATTGATTTATGTAGTACCTACTAACTATTTATTAAATTGCATAATAGATAATATTAGTAAACTAAAAAAGTACTTTTTATTTTTCTTAGTTATGTACAAAATAATGAGATTCACCTGCATAAAAGTGATTATTTACTAATGAACGTTTGTAAGTAATTTTACAATCTAGTAGGTATCTTAAGTATCTCTATGTAGTTACATAAAATTACAGTTGTGATTAATCACAAAAACTATTCTCCGTTGAGGCTTGCAATATTACTTGCTTAAACGCCTTTTAAAAACAAAATACTTTGTTATAAAAAAATAGAATTTTTGATAATGAAGAGAGCTGAAAACAAAGAGGCTGAAAGAATCGATAAACTAATGAAGAATATTGTTACCTTATCTCCCTGCATTATTTATTTAAATTAAATATTGATAAAATGACTATTTATTCCTTTTAATGCGAATGTCTTTACTATTCAAACATTTTCTTGTTTACATGAGACAAATAAAACATTTCAAATGAAAATATTGCACTCCAAATTCAGTTAGAAATATTCGTAATCATATTACGGAATTCTTCTGAGTAGAGTTAGATATGTTCCAATCTTTAGTTCCAAAATAAACTACTTTCTTTTAAGATGTTTAATATTGCAGTTGAGTATTAACAGACAAAGTTATTTCAAAACAAATTAAATTTTGTTTATGGATTTCGAAATTTAGCATATTGGCTCATAAAAAGACAGCTTCTCTATTGATTTGAACTTATCTAGGCGCAGAGAGATGAAATACCTATATTTGCTAATTTTAATTTTTAGAAGTGTTTTAGCTTTTCTCATCTGTTTCCCAAGTGGTTGATCATTTCATAATCTATAAACAAACACCGCAATTTTTAACTTTTAACAAGAACATTTACGTTTTTATGTTATTGCAAAGATGATGTTTGTTAGCACTCTAATCGAGATATTTTATGATCTGATAAATTGTAATATAAGTAAGGTGTCTCAAAAAGGTCGTATATTCAAATCTTAATCCACCGTTATCATCTAATAAAATATAGGCATTGAATTTCATACTTCCGTGTATTGAATTAGGCTGAAATTTGTATGATTCATAGACACATTTTTCTTTTTGAAAAAATCGATATGTCATCAGGTTCAAAAAATGAACTTTGACCGATTGACTTCAACTAGGACGTAAGTAATACAAATAAAAAAAACATATTAAAAAAATTTTGATTATCGAATTTTTGGGGTCAAAAACAACATTTTGGGCTAAAATCACATATTTGGCTCTAAATCCAGATGAAATATCTTATTTTGATGAAATCTGAGATTTTTAATATTTATAGTTTCTGAAATTGATTTTTTAATAAACTGTTTTCTAAGGCAAGTTAATCATTCAAAATTGTTTCTAATAGCTTATTATAACTTCCAAAATCTTTTTTTTGGTTTTTGATTGAATTCATTAAAAATTCCATTTTTAGTGTGTTATTCGGACCGGGGCCTAACTCAGTGCATCTCAATTCAGAATTTGGGTAAAGTTAGAATATTTTTACTTAGCACACTAATAAAGATATCAGGTACAAAGAATATATGCCAAATTTAAAAATATTCCAATGAATTATTCTCAATTTATGAGTAAATCAAATTTCAATTTTTTCCTATCTAATGGCTAAATTTAGGCACAAAAAATGTCATAACTTTTTTGGGGTGAATAATTTTTCTGAAATTTTTCACTTATGTTTAGCACCCAGGGTTTAAAAAGCAATTTATATTTTTTTCTATAGCAAACATTAAACAAATCAAAAACTTTGGCTCTTAGGTTGCACCCTATGATGCAAAATAATATTTCTAAAAACCCGAAATATACATGTATGGTACAATGAAGTGTTTGTGATATATCTACTAAATTATTAATTAATTTAATTAATATTTGACTTCAGAATCGATTTTTGTTGTTGTAAAAAGTACCTACATTTTGGTCAACCTTCAATTTTTCAGAGGGCTGTCAGAGGTCCCATACAAAAATCCGCAAGAGAATTTAGTACACTGGTGCCATTTTCATTTCAATCGGTTAAAAGGGTTTTCAAGCAGATTCCAATTTTCGTCAGAGAGGTATTACCACGAAGGGTTAATGAATACTTGTGACTGCCATTCCTGATATTCCGTATTCGTTTTTGTGACAAAGGAAAACAGGTGGTTGATTTCTTTTGGGAATTTTTAATTGTCTGAAAAATTAAACACATGTTATTTAGGTATGTGATGTTCTAGGAAAACTATATTATTTTGAAAACTAATAGACATTTTATTTTTATGTAACACAATATAGGCAATAACCATAGAAATTCATTTGATGCGAACGCACGTAGTCTATTTCTATGGCATTAACAAATGTACTTTCTGACTGTCCTTTATCTAGGCCTTTGGCAATAGGCCGTTAGCTCTATGAGTTAGCTAGCTTTGTCAGACTATTATAGGAGTTCTGAAAATGTGCTAAACTTGGACTTACTTTCATAACGCGACCATTTTAAAACCTAGAAAAAACAAATTCTGTCAATTTCATAGAAATCGGTTCAGTGGTTTTCAAAGTATGAATGCTTAAATTAGCCATTTTTCTAAAATTGTTTCTTCTTTATATATTTATTTCTGCATCACCGATAATGGTCCCTAAACTTTAACGGAACTGGATGAAATTTGGCACATATATTTAAGTGTCCAAGGGACTATAAAGATCCATTTTAGTTTTGTTTTGGGAGAGCTTATCATCTTTAGGGCCCTTTTGGCTAAACTTATAACTTTGTTAGACCTATTTGATTTGATCTCTCCCTTCTTAAAATCCTTAGTGTATGTCGGCCGCACTCATTGCGAGCCATAATAGTCTCCAAGTTTCAGGTATTGCTCTAACAGTTTTTTGCAACTATAACTTTTTTCATTCACTCCTATCCTCTAAATGGGTCTACTCTGGATGCGTCATGAATGCCAGTCATAGACTCGTCCTGGAGCGAGAAAGTTGTCCCAGGACAATATCAAAATACAACAACAAGAACCTAAAAGTTGGGAAGGTTTTTATCTAAATAAAACCACCAACTATGGATTTATATATTATCTGTTAAATGGTAAACCAAAATCCTATCTCATTTTTTAGTTAAAAGAACTGTCTCAACTTTATTTATGATCTAATACATCTCGCACATTCTAGTTGTATCCCCACATACACATAGAGTAACCAACTGTTTTAGATTACCTAAATAATTTTGAGACAATTATGTTTAGGTATCATTAGATTACAGTGAATAAGATTGTTGTTTTAATTTCTAGGTTTTGTATGGAGTGAAATGAAGCAAATTTGGGAGGAAGGATTCAAAGCTTATGTACGTCAATGGTGGAATTGGTTAGATTTTATCATGCTTGGTCTTTATCTGACCAACATGACACTGCGCCTGGTAGCCATTGGTCTGCGTAAGACTGGAGTCTATGGAATGGAAAAGAAACCACGAAGTGAATGGCCAGATACAGACCCAACTCTCATATCAGAGGCGCTCTTTTCAATTGCACACATATTCAGTTTTGCTCGTATTATATTTCTATTTCAGGTATATATTTCTATGAACAGCTCTTTTTATTATTGTGTAAAATGATGGGAAAATATGACCATTCTACCACAATTTTCTGAACACTCTATAGTAAGAGAAATCGATAATATACTTTTTATTGAGTACTTAAGTTTTATTCACAAGAATGTATGTCGTAAGTCTGATAGATATAGACCTGAACGTTTATTCTAAATCCGATAATTTTATTTTTTTGAAATGTGAAGGATATTTTTTATTTCAGGTAAACGAACATCTAGGTCCTTTACAGATATCACTGGGAAACATGTTGATAGATATTGTGAAATTTATCTTCATATTTTTGCTGGTAATCACTTCCTTTGCATGTGGCCTTCATCAATTATTTTATTATTATATGGAAGATCCTAACATTGCTGATACCCCTTTCAATTCGTAAGTGTATTATGTACTTGTTTGAACCAACAACAAAAATGTCATCAATAACAAATAGCCACTTATTGAATTATAGTTAGTACTTCTATTCCATGTTATAATAATAAGTTTCTTTAGATTTTTGTTTTCAATTTCTATTGTTATAATTATATTCGATAGATTATCCACTAATTTCTAGAAGTAGATAATTTTATTTATCTAATTGGATTTATGTACATGGAGCAAAATGTTTTTTATTACCATGGTTCGAGATCGGCAGAAATAGTATTTTGACTTTTTAATAATTTTAGCCTTTTAACAAGTTATCAAACATTATTTTGGCAACTTTTTGGTGTAAACAACATCAGTGAGATCAAGCTGGGTGTTTGGAATGAGACGCAGAAAGGCCATATCCCACTGGAATCAGCCAAAAATACTGCCTTGGTGGCGGAAATCCTTCTTCTTGTTTATCACTCCATGGCAATCATTGTCCTTGTTAATATGCTGATTGCAATGATGTCCAATTCATTTCAAAATATTCATGTAAGATACTCTAATATGGGTGGCCTAATGAAAACTGCAATTGAAATGTAGTCTTTTATACTTTGGTAAAAAATTTGCTATTTCTATAGCTGAAATCATTGGATACCAAACACGTTTCCTCTAAATCATTTAAAATGTGCTTTTAGTATAACTCTTGGAAAACCTAAAGTTCTTCAATTCTATAACAATACATAAATTCTTGGATAAGATTAGAAATTTTAATTTTCTAAAGATATCTAAAAAAATGTCTGCATTTCCATCAGGTTGAAACAACGCGCATTCCACTAAGAAAGTTTGTAGAAAATACTTTACGAGTACAAATATGTCAATGAAAGGTTAACATTTTAAATATTCATTCATTCTTTGACCAGTAATTTTTAAATATCTTTATTTTTAGCACACATTTTTTTGTGGGCCATAACTTATTTTAGGTTTGTACTCTATCACATGTAGCAGATATGTAGCTAGAATCCAGATGTCTGTATCACTGTTGCTTTATATTTACTTTGATGTTTTAAATTGCAGATTTCTTTAAATTGATTTTGAAAACATTTTGTGTGTACTCTCCGTATAGGTTATGCATCTGGATATTAAGTGAAATGGAATCGAATCATTTGCACATTTTCAGCAAAGTTGCAAATTTTTATCTTTCTAGAACCATGCCGACACTGAATGGAAATTTGCCAGGTCCAAGTTGTGGATCGGATATTTCAATGATGGGTCAACTTTACCACCTCCACTCAATATCATTGTCAGTCCCAAATCTATCTGGCGTGTTATTGTTAAGATCGGAAAACTTTGTTGTCGGCTGATACCGGGCCGGCACATACGAACAGGATCGAGACATTATCCGGCAAGAGCTACGATTCGAGGCAATAGTCCAATCAAGAAATCAATGGGAGACCATCAGCCATATAGTAGCCCTTTATCAGTAAGTACACAGACATATATCTTGTTTTCAAGCACACTCCTTGGGTCGATTGGGTTAAAATAGATGGAGACGTCATCGCTATAACAATCTCAAAAATAAAACTTTTTACGATTAACACATCTGAAAGTTCCGATCCACTGCTTTAATTTCAAAAGATTTTCAAAAAACATTGTGGCTTTCTAAAAGTTAATTGGGTGGAAATCAAATCTTGGATTTCCGAGCACTGTCAGTTTATTAAAAGTACATTAATATTATTTTAGATAGGAAGTGGCATTAGAGAATACACTGACTCTCCGAAAAGAGCTACTGAATATCAGGTAATAAACTTAATATCTGAATTAAGTAATATTATCAACAACATCTCAATTACATCGTTTCTGATTAATTTTTTCTTTAGAAAGTTATGTGTAAATTAGTTAGTCGTTATATTCATTTATGCAAGACAACTATGAAGCAAGACGGGGTGAATGAAGATGATCTGTTGGAGATTAAGCAAGATATTTCCAGTTTAAGGTTAGTATTTTGACAAGTATAATGATAAATCTTAATCTTTATGGTTAAGGCTAGTGTTTTGTCATTTTGATAAATATATCTTGATAACCCTTCATAAATTAATTCTCTTTTGTTGAAAAGAATTTCTATTGCTTTTGGTAAGATTTTATACACTAATATTAAATTAGAGAAAATGATTTATAATGCATCAGCCACCAGGTCCAGACCTTAAATTGTGACTTCAATCAACCATAATTTCAGTTTAAAGGTACAAGGATTTAACACACATAAGCATCTGTCGCTATTTTTTAAAGTCTGAATACATAATTGTTGTACATTTTAATAGCATTGATCAAGATTTTCTGAACACGTTTCTTCCAGGTTTGAATTGCGAGAAGATCGTAACAAGGAATCTATTCGTTCTAGCGGAAACATAGACAATTTAAAAAAGGATTTAATCCGAACATTTAGTCGCAAACCTGGACAGTGTACGGAAACTGAAATCGAGTAAGTTAGTGGCATATTTTGTTTTTAGAGGGTATGGCTATCATGGTATGTACAAAGTCTGCTCGTATTATGCACCAAACTATAATTTTATTAATGGTTGGTAAGTATATTTTAGCTCAGGTTAATAGTTTTCTCTATTTCCTGAAATTAAAAGGGTTTATCTTAAAATACAAATTGTATTGATATTTCAATAAACACGCTTTAAAAATAGTTTCCAAACCTTCATAACTTAAAATAAATGATCATATTTTCTTGTTAGGCCAAACACACAGTACAACAACAACAACAACAACTCATTGGAAATCTACGATGAAAGGGAAGATGGAGTAAACAAAACACATCGAATATCTTCTCCCAATTATTCGCTACCAAATTCAAATACAGAAAATACTCTTCGAGTGAATAAAAGCCTAAGGCGACGTTTAATAAAGCAGAAAAAATCATTGGAGGTGGGTTAATTAATTAAATACTTTCGTTATCATCAAAATGGCGTTTACAATTTAGTGGAATAAGATTAGAATAGTCCCGACTTATTTATTAATTTCATTTGTGTCTAAATTTTATTCTTCATTTGATTTTGTGAATATGGGATCTCTATTTTTATTTGCACCTAATATTCGGAAATTGTTGATACACATTTGTAATAAATTATATATACTGGAAATTTAATAAATCATTGTAACGAATAGGCTAGCATGTCCACTGAAAGAAAATCCAAATTGAACCAACGCAACGATAGACTACTGTCCAGCTGTGTAGAAATGATGATGAACAATTTCAGAATAAAGAAATTACCTCAATATTGGATGAGATAAGCAAAATAATATTTCAAGTTCATTGCATTATACGGAGGTAGATATCTAAGTACATGCAGTGTAAGAAACTAAAATATTAAACCACAAGTAATTAATATTTTTAAATTTAATCTCCTGGAGCTCCATGTAAACAGTAGGAGAATGGGCATGGAACCCTGAAAAGATTCATTAAAAGCCAGAATTCATCTTTATACCTATTGTCCTGTATGCTGATATAATCGTTCATTTTGGTAGATGGGTGAACCACAAAATATGATTTTGTTGCCTCAACAAAGAAATCATAATATCTTTATCATTTTATTGTAGCTATTAATGTAATAATGTATGCTTTTATTTTTTCGCCTTTGATAGAAAAACAAAATCATAAAAATATTACTTTTATTGAAACCAAACGTTTTCCATGTTTACAGACATCCTCCTGAGAGTTGCACCATAAAGTAAATATTATTACTCTATGGGTTGCACTAAATTGTGCTAAACATGTAATTTAATCAAATTAAATAGAAAACAAATTATATATAGAAAAATATATCAAACATGTAAAAATACATAATTGAAGATAGAGCAGTTAGACAGGACGAGAAACCGAAAACTCACCAGAAAATCTTTAAAATTATTGAAGACCAAAAAGGTCAAACATAAACTAACTGAAATCATTTTTGAGTGTTTGGCTCTCATTACATAAGTATGTTGTGACAATTTTAGATCAAGAAACTATTAGATGCTTTAATGAAAAGGGGTAAAAAAGATGCATTTCAATGATTCCATGGATTTGTGATCCTGTTATTCGTATGGTATAATTGTTTAAATACATTTTTGGAATTTCCTTATTGTTTATTTACCTAGGTGATTCAAATAATGCCACAATACGAATCTTGTGAATCTCAGCTTCCCAGTTGTGATGAATTAACAGCATCTCGTACTTTTCCAGTAAGGTATTCACCCTCTACCGCCTGTAATTCTGATGTTCGTGTCCATTCAGCTGCCATGTCTTGCAATTCAGATATTCGCGCTCTCAAAGATAACATTGTGCTCGAATTGCGTCAACGAATTCGAACTGAAATTCGTCATGCTACTCAAGAATTAATAACGAATATTCGCCAGCAACCGTTGTTAGTGACTTCACCTTACATTGACCAAATTGAGCCAACGGGACACCCACACCCTAATTGTTCCTCTTCTCATATTCGCAGAGATACATTTTAAAGAGAGATGAGCAACGTTAGTAACTACAATAAACTTTTTTGATTTACGATACCATTTTATACTGAACTGCTTTACAGATTGCAAGTACAGCAGCCAAAGGTGGTGTTATTGTGACATTTCTTTTGTCTAATTAGACTGTAGTTTAGGTTTAAATGTTTAATCAGTGTTGATCCCGGAAATAACATATCATTTTGTAAAACTATATTTGCTTGAAACAAAATCAGGACAGGCAACTGTAAAGTAAACTAGTGCATTTTGAATGGCTCCTTTTGGATTTAAACGTACTTTGAATGTCTTAATTGACGCCAAACAGGTTAAATGACAAGTTTTGAACAACTGGTAAATTGTCGGTGATATTAATACAACAACTTCAATTTGGCCGGATCAAGAAGCCTATGTTTTCATTCGTGTATGTATTGGTTAAGAATTTCCTTTTACAAAAATTTCACAATTCTCTCTCCATTTTTA
Organism: Parotoplana pacifica; assembly: GCA_034780595.1. Taxonomy (NCBI): domain Eukaryota; kingdom Metazoa; phylum Platyhelminthes; order Proseriata; family Otoplanidae; genus Parotoplana; species Parotoplana pacifica. Next base: position 10,427 of record JAUYWI010076264.1, read on the forward strand.
CTCTTTCTGAAACTCAGCAATTAACATATTTCAATAAAATACTTGATGAAGTGCATTTTGAATGCTAGCTTGCTAAATATTATTAGGTAGGAGTGGATGATTTATTATTTATCCAATCTCCATTTGTATATTGCTCACTTAGCTATTCAGTATGTGTTATTAATTATTGCAAAGTCATTTGGCAGTATGAATAAAAATAAGCGTTAACTCAGACTTAAATTTAAATTTCGTAACTCTATATACGCATTTCTGTTACAGATCTTTCTGTATCAGTTTATTTAGAAACTTTCAGTGATACAACATTAGAAACGTTAAACTTCTTAATGAATTAACACTAAAAAACTTAACTTATTATGGTTTTATTCATACTCTCTGTTTCCTTTTATACTCACTTTTTTATAACGGATCTAAGAACCTACAGGGTGTCATTACCACTATTTGAGTTCCATGGATGGTTTGAGCTAAAGTTTGGTACACATGTACCTTGTAAAGATTCTTCGACAAAATATTGATTTTTGGAGGGGGAATTGTTATTTTTGCCAATTATTGATTTTTTTCCTACAAAAAGAATCGATAATCAACAATTTTCCAAAAAATGAATTTGTATTGCTGAATGTTTAATGGACCTATCTATACACCAAATATGAAGCAAATCGGACACCATTTTATTTTTTAGACCTGAACGACGTCATCGGCCCCTAGCTCGTCCCCATATAGATATTTTTCAAAACTTTTTTAGATATATTTTTTCCAAGGTACATGTGTACCAAATTTTAGATCAAACCATCCATGGGAAGTATGAAAGTCAAAAGTGGTAGTGACTTTAACAGGGACACCTTGTATAAGAATATTAAAAAATGTCGAAGGTTGTTTGTTAAAGTTTAAAGCTTTGGGACCGCGAATTGAAAGATATGTCTCTTATTGATAATTATTTTAAATTAAGTAGGCACCTACAAGTTAGGTAATCCCTCATCACAGGGTGTTTTGTTCCCACCCCATGGATAGATTGGACTAAAATTTGCTATCCAGGCACCTTCTATAGGAATATTTTGTTTTGAAAAACCAATATGGGTGTTGAACTTGGAACTGGTTACGTCATCAGGTCCAAAAATTAAAGTTTGTTCGATTGACTTTAAATTTGGTGGGTAGGTCCACTTAAGACTTAAAAAATACCAATTTATTTAACTGTAGGTTAATAAACACTCTGTCCTTCATTTCCAAACCGAAAACTATACGAGAGATTTAGATTTTAGATCCAACTACATAGTATGTTAAGAAAAAGACAGGATAGATTGCTGTGCTCATTGTTTAGTATTTCTAAATTGTACCATAATAGTGAACGCGTATGCGAGTTAGCTCTAAACTCTTATAGTAAATTAAAATAATCAATAATTTATTTATGTACAGTCATTACGTACCTACCTTTAGTAACATCTATGTATGTACATAGTTAAAGGTAACGTTTAATTTCATTAATTTTTGTTTAACTTTTGGACGATAAACATATTTTCACATAGGCCGCGAATATTGGGGGGGGGGGTGGCCACCCCATAAGATTGCATACTTCCCGTGGTTGGATTGGGCTGAAATTTGGAACACAGGTACCTTTGAAAGATTCATTGACAGAAATTGTTTTGAAAAATATTGATAAAGGGCTGATGAGCTAGGGACCGCTGACGTCATCAGGTCCAAAAATTAAGGTTTGTCCCATTTGCTCCAAATTTGGTGCGAAGTTCCATTAGGCACCCAGTGGCACAAATCCATAAATACATTTTGAAAAAAAGATTTTGAGAATATTATTTTTTACATTTGTTAGGGATACTGCATAATCTCTACAAATTTGAAAAAAATCAATTTGGCGGTTTTTGTGTAAAATTAAAAATAATTGATTTTTTGCGCTCAGTTTGCACTCTGGTCACAAAAGTCAATATTTTCAAAAACCCAGAATCTACATATATCAAACAATGGAGTGTTTATATTAATCATTTCTATTTCTATTTGCATAACTTTAGAATTGATTTTTTTGTAAAATGTATATTTTGGCATTTTGGGACCAATTTCATTTTTCAGAGGGCCGTTAGTTGATTTTGGGGTGGCCGAGTCAAAAAATTCTCAAGAGAATTTGGTACACAATTCCAAATTTCAAGCAAATTGATTCTGTCGTGTTTGAGCAATTTGCAAAGGGTTATCAACTTTTTTTATTTATTGAAAAGTTAGAAGTTTTGATTGTAGGTATGTATGCATGTTTTACAAAGCTAGCCTCATTTTTATTATAATGTTTATTTTATTTATAAAATTAGAAAGAAGATATTGGTTCATCTTTTGGTTTGCCTTTATGACGGTCTTTTCGGATAGGTACATAACTTTATATATTTTTTAAATTGTATAATTTTCCAAATCTTGACAAGTTTGAGCTTTCTTAATGAGTCGTTTTTAAGACCAAAAGATCAACAAGAATATTTCTGTTAATGATATCAACCAAGCTGGGAGATAATATATTGATATTCTTTTAAAAATATCAACTACAAAAAAACTTGAATATGAATATTATGTTGGATAAATGTTTTGCCTTGCTAATTGATTATGTTTTTAGTAATAAATAAGTGATTGCCTAATATAATGGAGGAATATAATAGAAATATATTATTTGCGTGACATTAAAATATAGAGGAGATGGCCAAAGTATCAGGAAATGACTTCAAATGTAGCGTATTATTTTATGGTTAATAGGTAGTAGTGGTAGGTACCTATAGATATTACTTCATCATCGAAATATAAAATATATTTGAAAAACAAAGTATACAGCTACCTAAAGTTAATGGATCCAAATAATATAATAATCTTTTATTGATCTTCGTGTCTACTTAAAAGGGATATTCACTGACAACTTTATAGTAATATTAGTATATGTAATTTAGTGAGTGAGCAGAAAGAATTAGGTACTTTCAAATTTAGTTAATAAACAAATGATATTGTTTCCATTAATTTTAGCCTATTGTACCGATCTATGCATTCTATCTAGTTGTACAGTAGCACATTACTTACACATAATTATTAATAATATACCCATATTTTAAAACTAATTATTAAATTTTTATGTCTAAATAAAATCTAGAGTTGAGCATACCTATGTATCTACCATTCGTAATTTTTGCATTGTCAAAAAATCATCAAATATAATAAAAATTTTAGCTAATTAATATTTGGAGAAACAGGAATGTAAAAGTTTACTTTTGTTGTTGTAGATACCTACTAGTCAAAAAGGTAAAAATCGAGAATTTCAATTCCAAATAGGT
>JAUYWI010076275.1:0-13722 GCA_034780595.1 Parotoplana pacifica
CCGGGCAGCAAACCGAGAAGGATGGAGAAAGTGGATGCCACAGAATTGAACCTGCCTAATAACTAATTCGGCAGAACACTATAGAATAGAAATATGTATTAATAGTGTTGATATTTAAAAATAATGAGAATGAGATTTGAAGAAGAGATGAATGCTCTATATACGGAATCAGTAATCTTTGTTTTTTGGTATTCGTAACACTAATTTGTATGGTATCTTTGTTGGTAACATTCAATTAGAGGGTATTATTCATAATTCTTTATATTTGACTTTCAGTGCGTCAAGCGGTTACAACTGGACACGCAACCAAGGCGCTGTACCTGGCGGTTACTATCGTTACCCGCGCTTTGATCGAAAATACTCCACCAGAGGATGGTTTGTGTATGCCGAAGGTCGCAGAGGCAACTTTCAGAACGATGCCTGGTTAATGTCGCCAAAGTTGCCCGCGGCATCACGAATGTGTAGTATAAAGTTCTGGTACTTCATGTACGGAACAAATATTGGCACCTTAGCACTAAATGTTTACAACCCTGGATCTACCAGTCCGGACAAACTTTTATGGCGAAAAACGGGCAATCAAGGCTACAGATGGATTAGTGAAATAGTGCCGATAAATACTCAGCAACGAAATTTTCAACTTAGTTTTGAATCTCAAGTTAGCCGAAATTTACAATCGGCTAATTCAGGCCCCAACTTTGCGGTGGATGATATTAGTTTTATCAATTGCAACCCCAACGATGTCCCACCGGATCTTGAGTGTGACTTTAGCCAAGGAACTTGCCAGTGGGTCAATGTCACAACCGCCAGTGGCATCTGGCGTCGACAGCAGGCAAGTGTCAACGCTACTGGTCCACGTCGCGATCATAGTAGTAACGACGGAAAAGGATATTACCTACTGGCAACTGCACCAACAGGTGGCTGGGCACCAGTTGCTCGCATGCATTCGACCACGAATCTACCCCGGACTACAGATGAGGGGCACTGCATTCGATTTTGGTACTATATGTTTGGTCCCAATGTGTACACGCTGGAGGTTAAGTTGACACAGGACACAACCAACAATAAAATTTGGTCACGACAGAAATCTCAAGGTAACCAGTGGCGAGAAGCTCGAATATCCTATACATCGGACAAACCTTACACCATCTATGTGGAAGTCATGGTCAGTAGGAGTGGCTATATAGCCATCGACGATTTCACCACTTCTTCCGGACCCTGCCCCCCAACTGGTGTTTGTGACTTTGAGGAAAATATGTGCGATTGGAAGAATCGCAATGATGCCGACATGGATTGGGAGAGATCTCAAGCAAGTGAATTTCAGTATGAACCCTATGGACCCCACACCGATCATACAACAGGTACATCCAATGGTCATCTGATTGCCTTTGATCTCTACTGGGCACACAAAGCAGAAACCGCAATTGTAGACAGTCAGAGTGTTGTCAGCGGTTACTCGGATCGCTGTTTTCAGTTTTGGTATCATATGTACGACCACACGGATGGACGCTTGGAAGTTTATCAGCGTGTAGAGGACAATGCGATCCCTACGCGTCTCCTCTGGTCCAAGTTTCACAATCAAGGCAATGTTTGGCGTCGTCAACGTATAGATCTACCATCCGTGCGACCAAGCACATCCAATTATTCTGTAAGCATTGTCGCTAAGGCAACCGGGCATGCTGGAGATGGATATGTTGCTATTGATGATGCTCAAATACTAGACTCGCCATGTCCTAAGACTACTTTTTGCGATTTTGAAATTGACTTTTGTGGATGGGCTAATGCTGATAGTGGTGCGGATTTTGAGTGGATCAGAAACAATGGTGCAACGTCGTCGCAATTCACAGGTCCAACTGTCGATCATACGACAGGTACATCGGATGGCTATTATATTTATATTGAAACCGATGCCAGTTCTGTGGTCGGTACAAAAGCGATTCTAGCTAGTGAACAAATGGATTCGAATTTTGGTTGCGTAATGTTTTGGTACCATATGTACGGCAGTGGAGTGGGCAATTTATCCGTATACCTACAACAAGAAGGTCAGATTTCCAAGAGCTTATTATGGACTATTGCTGGAGACCAAGGAAATGTTTGGAGAAATGAATCGATAGAAATTGTTGCACCTCGCGGACATTACAGCGTTTTAATTGAGGGTACACATGGTGGTACTGAGAAAGGAGACATCGCGCTTGACGATATTGATTTCAGGCCTACTACCTGTCCACCGCGAGCTCCCACGGAACCACCACCACCACCTACGCTGCATCCAATTTATCCACATACTGATAATGACTGTGATTTTGAACAAAATATGTGTAATTGGACAGTAATCACTCCCAAGAACCCGTTCATTCGAACCAATGGCTCAACAGGAAGTACTGGCACTGGACCAAGAATTGACCATACAACAAATTCGCCCGCTGGATTCTATATCTATATGGAAGACAGTCATAGCCACGGAGGATATAATCAAATTCCAGCCCGTGTTATTGGCGTGCCGATCACAACATTGTCCCCAGACGGATTTTGTCTCAAATTTTGGTATCATATGTACGGCGCGAGCGTTAACACACTGTCTGTTATTATCCAAGAGTATGGTAGTACTGAAGATCAATATTATTGGACACGAAAGGGGACACAGGGTGATAATTGGGTGGAGGGCCACGTTCAAGTTCCACGCTCTGGAAGATTCACCGTCACGTTTGAGGCTGAATCAAGTCCTTACTTTTGGGGTGACATAGCACTGGATGACATCTCAATCAACATGGGTAATTGTCCAGGAAATAGGTACAGCCTTTGTGGATTTGAAGACGGTTGGTGTCGATTTTTGAAAGACACAACCGGCAGCAATTTTTATTGGACCCGAGCCACCGGAGTTTCAACGAATCAAGTCTCAAGCTCGGCGCCAAGCCTAGATCACACCTACGGTACTGATAGAGGTCATTTCGTGTACTTAGAAAGCCGTGGTAGATCTCCTGGTGACATTGCACGAATGGATACAGCATGGTATTACCCAACCACAGGTTCTTGTCTGCGTTTCTGGTATGTTTCCGCTAATTTAGATGGAGGAAAATTGCGGGTTTTGAAAAAGGTCTATGGTCAGATAACTGATGTTCTGTGGACTATGGACACTGATCACCAATCGGATACCTGGAATTTAGCTCAAATAACTTTAAATTCGGCTACTGGATTTCAGCTATCATTTGAGGGAACCATGGGAAAATCATCTAATATTCTCCTGGCGCTAGATGATATCGTATTCACTAACAAACCCTGTCAGCCGGCACTGTCTTGCAATTTTGAATCAGAACTATGTGCCTGGAGATCAGAGCGAACAAAGGATATTTTTGATTGGGAAAAGGGTCAAGGCATTTCTACATCTCACGTCCTAGGTCCCAGAGTCGATAACACACTTGGCAATGCATATGGAAACTTTTTATTTGCCGAGGCACTGTGGCTGTTTAGACGAGGCGATAATGCTTTATACATTTCAGAAACAATGGCCAGTTCTAGCAAAGGTTGTCTCCAATTTTACTATTATATCAATGCATACACACCGGCTACCATCAATGTAGTACAAAATCTATTTGATCCATCTGGTATCACTAACACTACTTTGCTAAAAGTGTACGCCTACACACAACGGAAATGGAGTTTCAAACAGATCTACTTGAACCTTACACGCTATCCATACCGAATTAGTTTTGAAGCTGTTATTTGGATGCCGGCTCGCTATCGCTCCACCGTTTCTCTGGATGATATACTGTTTCTTCCAGGCGTTGATAGTTGTCCCCCGGATCCCACCCCTCCGCCACCGAAAGTGTTCCGTTGTCCAACTGGAGACAAATGGTTGTCAAGGTCACAGTTGTGTGACTTCGTATCACAATGTGCCGACGGTGCTGATGAAAAGAATTGTGGTTATAATTGCACCTTTGAAAATGGCGAATGCGGATGGAAAGATACCACGCCAACCAATGGAGATTTCAAGTGGAAACGTAGTCAAGGTAAGAGGATACCTATGTATCTTTTCAAATTATAAATTCAAAAAAGTTTTAAATTAAATTTACTACTCATTAGATGATACATAATATAAGTAGCATAAAGATATTTTATCGTCTAATTAAATATATGTAAGCTTTAGTTTACCTCATCTAAGAGGAGAATTTTCACAATAATTTTAACTATAAGGATGGCCGACAGTCCAAATAGTTTTAAACAGAGCTATAGAGTAAAGCTGGTGACAGAATATGCAAATGTTAACAACCTGCTAAAAGAAACTGTTAGAGATGAAGAACTTGAGATAGAATTTTAAAAAAGAGAGAAATATATGTAACCAGTGCAGGAATGAGAAATCATTATTTGTTGATTCTTCAGTCTAGAGCAAGGTGGTCGAACATACGGCTAGCGGGCAGTGTGCGGCCCTCAGTACCTTAAAATGTGGCCCGCGAGATTATCCTATTTTTTTTAATGTTCTTTTTTAAATAATTTTTTTCACATTATAACAAAATTATTTTCGGAAATAATTTAATCAAACTTTTTTGGATAGTGGCCCTCATTTGCATAAACCTGATCAATAATGGCCCTTTGATTATTTGAGTTCGACCACCCTGGTCTAGAGGATCTCAACAGAGTATAGACAACATCTTAAAGGAAAAGCCGAAGGCCAGATCATATCTCAATCGAATTCATCCAACAGCTAAGTACTACAGGAAAACAGGTTATGCTCTCGGAATTGTGAATAAGTCCTGGGAAAAGAACAAATTCCAAGAGTCTGAAGGCAAGCTACCATTATTCCCATCATAAAACCTGGGAAACGATCAGAATACATCAAATCTTATCGATCGATCTATTAGCTTAACATCACACTTTGCCAAGATCCTTGAACGATTTATTAAACAGACTCTACTGATGGCAAGAAGCAACATACCCTGATCCCAAAAGAACAAGTGGGCTTCCGTTTTCAAAGATTGACTGAAGATCACATAGCCCGAACTAGTTCATGATGGCTGGAACAAGCCTAAACCAACAGATAGAACTATTGTAACTCTTTATTATTTTGCTCGAGCATACGACACTGTTTGGAGAAAAGTTTTACTAACCAAGATATATAGAATGGACATCCAAAAACTGATGTGGTAAATTTATTCACGACCGTAATACATAGGTCCGTTACAACACCACTTCAATAAACAGAAACTTCAGGCAAGGATTACCTCAGGGAAGCGTTCAACCCCCTACCTTATTCCTGATATGGATACCAGATCTCAGTCTCTATTCCTGACAGTTAGTTATTTGCTTATGACTTACTCCTAACCACTAAAGCCAATACGCTTTAGGCAACAGAAGAAGAAATGCAAAAAGCCACGAATGCTGTGGCAGAATGGGCTAACAAACGGAAAACTGGCACCTGAAAAGTGCGAGACCATCCTCCTGACCCAATGATCGAAAGAAGCTAATAAAAATATCCAATCATTAACAACAAGGCACCCACTTTCCTCGGTATAACTCTAGACCGTTTTCTCAACTTTAGCAACTACTATCCAAGAGTGAAACATCCACTAGCCAGTAGTTTCCAGCCCGGATTCTGAAACCAGAAACACTAAATTCAGCAACAACACTATTCTTCATATTTCAATAAATGGACTCCATCAACATACAAAAAAAACTAACCACTTGAATACCTTAACAATCTAACTGAACCGGGTATCACCATTTGGAGTGAAAGATCTGTCAAGAGTTTGGAAGAGGAGGTGCGATCATTATCACTAAAACAAGCAAACAACTAGAATCTACGTCGCACCAGGAAGATTTTGTAGCAGTTACATTACTGAAAGGAATGCCACCAAAGCTGCACTTCATAAAGCATGTGAAGCTTACCCTAAGCCTAAATATATCAAATTGCTTACCGACAGTCAAGCTAACATCAACGCTCTATCTGAAGGCCCTCACTCTCAGAATGACAGCGATGCCATTGAGATATGGCACGTATGAACAATTTCAAAGATTCCACATTTGTTTCATCTACAATGGATAAGAAGTCGACTATGTTGCTAACCTCAATCAGAGAGACTGCGGAATCGAACCTGATGTTAGCAAGAATCTGGTTAAAAGGTACTACATCAACTGTTGGAAGAACAACACCAACAACAGTGAATGGTACAAAAAACTACACACATTTTAATCCTGTAGACAAAGAAATCGAAATCAACCTGAACCGCACGCTTGGGAAAATTTACGTTCTCTAGCCCCTTCCTCTACTCCATCAACAAGCGGACAATCCCAAGTGCCATCTACATATATGGTGCCCAGCTCATGATAGTCATATCAAGAAGTACATCGGCATTCCAACCTCAACCAATGTCATCAGTGGAAACCCTACTGATGTTATTGGCTTCCTCGGGGCGATCGACCGGAACCCCATTATCAGGTTGAACCCGGCCAGCAATTGAAGAAGAAGAAGATCTCACAAGGGTAGATTATTTGTAGTGAATTAGTACAATAGTTATCTTTTTAGCTATTACATACATTTTGATGACTTTTGTCTACCCTTAATTATACTGCTCTTTTAAATCTTCTTTTTTCAAGGTGCAACTCCAGACTCCAATACTGGTCCCTCGGTTGATCACACAAAAGGCGACGCAGCCGGTTGGTACATGTACGTGGATGCCAGTCACGGCAGCTCTTTTGACATGGCCTATTACACAGGACCCGTTTCCAGACAAGCAGCTGCTACTTGCGAAATGGAATTTTATTATCACATGTACGGCGATCATATCGGCATTTTAATGGTGACATTTAAGGTTAGTAATGCATATCCTGATTCTTTTTGACAAAATGCAGTTTTTAAATAACCACATACAAATGAATTATTTGTTAAACCAGCTGGAAAATGAAAAAATCTATTATCTTTCTTTAGGTCAATTCAATTACGACAACTGCCTATATAAAAGCCGGTAACAATGGTGACCGTTGGAACAGAGCTGTAGTTCAATTGGGCCGTATTCCTAATGAATTCAATGTCATCATCAAAGGTCAACGATCCTCAGGACAGTTGGGTGACATTGCCATTGATGACATTTCCTTCCAATTCTGCGGTCTGCCACAGCCAACCGGGGCAAATTGTTCAGCTCTGGGCATGGTAGGAAAATTCAATTTATTTGTACAAAATCATGTAGCTCTTTTAATATTGCTCTGTTATATTTACTTATAGAGGTAATTGTTTTTTGTGCTCTTGCAGTTCACATGTGGAAATGGTGTGTGCATACCGAACAGTCGTGTTTGTGATCTCACCGATGACTGTGGAGATGCTAGTGACGAGGTCAATGGCACCTGCCAGGCCACCAATCGATGTGACTTTGAACAGGGTCTCTGTAATTGGAGACAGGATACCGGGGACAACTTTAATTGGACCAGAGCGTCACAAAGTACACCCAATTCCAATACAGGTAGGCAATTTATCAACATATCAACTAAACCAGTTTACAAAATTTCTAATGGATTAGTAAGTCTGAGTTTATTATTATTGCAGAGTTAAATGTATTAAATATTAGTGTTCAAACTGTGTTTGAATTTGAATTCTGTCAAACCTCTGTTAAACCTAACATAAACATCTATTAAACCATATACTCGTATTAGTATATTAAAGGTAGCCTTGTTAAACCTTTCTTAAACCTATGTATAAATCAGTGTTTTTTTAAACTCTTCTAGGTCCATCACGTGATCATACGACTAATTCTCCTGTTGGCCATTTCCTCTATCTGAATTCAATTGGACGCACTAAGGGCGAAGTGGCCCGCTTAATTAGCCGAGTATGGAGTCCTACCAGCGCTGATGTCCCCTGCACCTTCCGCTTTTACTATCACATGTATGGCAAAGATATTGGTGCTCTGAGCGTGTCTGTCAGAGAAATAGTAAGCATTCATTTCCATTGTTGTATTTATTTGTTTTAAATCTGAACTAGACGAGTGGCTGTTTTGCAATGTTCTGCTTGATGTCCTTAGAGCACCCATTTCCCGATTGTGTAGTGCAAGTTTCGGCCGGTCCCACACGCCCCTTAAAAATTCCTCAATGTTCAAAATCTGATTTTTCAGAAGCTGTGGGCTGTTGAAACAAATTCGATGCAAACGGATTTGGTACCACTGCTGAATAGAAAATTTGATTGATTTTCCTAAGACGCATGTCCAAATTGAATATGGCCACTTACGCCAACACAACTCTTGTAAAAGTAAACGTATCTGGTCAATCTCATTTTAGTAAATATCACTATTGCAGGATGAAGTGGGTCATCTCTGGAGCCAGGTAGGAGAACTGGGAAACTATTGGGAACGCAAAAGCATTTCCGTTAAATCAATTCTGCCCTTCCAAATACTTGTGGAAGGCTCAGCCGGCTCTGGACTAGCGGGCGATATTGGCTTGGATGACCTGACCTTCTCCAGTGAGTGTGTGCCCTATGACAAGCCTTTACCCACGGGCCTTCCCACACTGCCACCTGTTCCATCTACCGCCTCACCCTGCCCCCCCAACCAATGGAAGTGCGGCTCCAGTGGGCCCTGCATTCCTGAGGCCCAACGTTGTGACTGGAAGCGGCAGTGTCCGGACGGATCGGACGAGGATAACTGCGGGAGTTGTGATTTTGAGAAAGGTTTATGTGGATTGTACGATGACAGCCATGGCGAGTAAGTATCACCAGATATTTTAATAGTGATCGTGATGTTATTTAGGTGTGATCTGTGATCATGGTGTGATCTAGTTTTTATTATGGAATCAAGGTCCACATATCAGCATCAAAGGCTATTCCTAAAATGTCAACCTTATTGTCACTAGAAAATATTAAATTTTCCACACTAGAATTGGTCTAATATTTGACAATCAAATTGTTTTTTTATGAAATTTTCGCTACAGCCCACTACAGTTTGGTGTATAAATCCATTAGAAGAGAATCTTAGCAGCACGTGGCTGACTAAAATTTGTTTGCATTGGATTTGTGTCATGATATTTTAAATAAAATATTGATACAGCCTTCTCTTTCACAATTAAGTTATGATGGATGCAAAATAAATCACTTAAGTCAGCAAACTCGAAAAGAAGTCAGGTGACTAGACAGTGAAGAAAGACCTGAAAATGAGAGTGCGAATGCAATGGAGAACACACGAACATCTACGGCGACATCACCATAGAAGAACTCAAACATACCATTAACTCTATCCCCTCAAACATAGCACCAGGACCGGATAGTATCAACAACCAAGTCTACAACCTCTTCTAGGAAATCAAAACTTGCCCTAACAACTGGAAACTAGGAGAAATTATCATAATATCCAAAGCTGGTAAGAACCTGGAAGATCCAACTTCTTATAGGCCCATCCACTAGTGAACAGCATATCGAAGTTCATGAAAGAATCATAAAAAATAGGCGAATACCAGAAGTTTGTTATTAACCAAGCAGGATTTCGCAAAAAAAACAGTTTCACAGAGGAACAGATCACCAGAGAACAGCAATCCATATCCATCTTACATAGATAATCTACAAGAGCATCTAAAAAAAACCATCGCAGTGTTCGTCAAAATTGGAAAAGAAAAAAGCATACAAGATTTTCAGACAAAGCCTACATGACAGATCTATAAAACTATAGCAACACGAATACAGAACAACTAAAATTCTCATTGTAGGAACAAAATATGAAAACGGCCTAAAAAATAGCTAACGAATCCATTCGAGGTGTGACAAACTGGGTTGACGAAAACAAAGTCACCCATCAGAGAAGAAAATAACTACTTTACTGACCTTTATTCAGCCTAAACCCCAAAGAGACAACCCAATGAGAATTAAAATGAAAAGAACATCAAGTAAATATTTAAATTAGTAGATAACAACATTAAAACAGAATGGAAAGAAATTAGAGTCTGCAGTGGCAGCCAAGCAGCCATAGTCACACTTAGTAATGGCCATGAAAACCAAAATGACATTATAAGTAACGAATTCTGGGCATACCTCGATGATATCCATTTTACCATTATATAATGCATACCAGTACATACTGGCATAGAAAGTAACGCAGGGTTCGTACTTGTCTCGAAAAACCGGAAAAGTCTTGGAATTTTTTATCTTCATGAAATAGTCTTGGAAAAGTCTTTGAAACGTATTATGTGTTATTATAAACAAATACACCAAATTTTTAAAATTTCTTATTTTTATCAGTGTTGTTTGGTCCCTTGTAACTCATTTGGCGAGTCTATTGGATAGGTCGGATTGTTAGTTATGCATCTAGATTGATGTTACACATTTTGTCATGTTTTTAAACGAACACAGTTTCAAGAAATTCTTTTATTATTTCCTTTTTCAACCTACCAGAAATATGTGACTATTTTAATGATATTAGTCATTTAAAAAACACCAACAATATTTTACAATAATATTTTTTTTATGTGTAGGAAAACCTCTTGAAATTTATTTTAGAAAGATAGTACTTACCCTGTAATGAAAAGGCAGATCAAATGGCCAGGAAGTATCAAATATGCCACAACCAAAAAAGTTAACAAAACGTGAAATCATCCAAGGCCTGGATCAAAATATCAATTAACAGCAAAGCTCAAATTTCTTGAACAAACATACTCTGTGAGATGTGTAACGTTGATGATGATACAGAACAACCCATATGCATTTGCCCAAATGGATAGAACAGAGGCTGAAAGCACTCTCCAGGTACACTCAGGACTACTCAATCGATAGCATCAAAACACAATTCAGATTGGGAATCTTTGACTCTGAATATGACAATGTCGACGCGCATCCCAACACAAATAGATCGCTTATTAATAGAATTTTATTAATTTTATTTGGTAGGAATTTATTGTGTTTTCAGTAGAGTTATCAGAATTATGAATTTCAACACTTTTGTTCTTGAAATTACATTGCAGATATGTCTTCCGTCGTACACAAGCTGCACGCAGTTTGGGTCCGGACACAGATCACACTACCAATAGCTCGGCTGGCTGGTACCTGATGCTGGATGCGGATGGCGATGGATCCACGGCAACAAGGGCCGTGCTCAAGACGCCCAAGTTTGGCATTTCCAACACTGAGTGCCAGATGAACTTGTGGTACTACTACCACGGCGGACATCGGGGACTTATGCGAATGTATCTACTGGAATCCGGACAGCGGGACTATCATTTCATTGGTTATTTGTATGATGGCTACCGAACGGCCCAATGGCGGAATTATACCATTAATATTGGCCGGCATAATGCCGGATTTAGCCTGGTCTTTGTTACCTATCATCTGTACACAGGCGGGAGTCTGGCTCTTGATGACTTTAGCTTCACCAATTGCGCTGTGCCCGATTTCGGAGGCACGTGTTCGCCCAAAGATTTCAGATGTAAAAACGGTTTCTGCGTAGATCCTGGTATGAGGTCAGTAATAGTAAATTTGTGATTGAATTAGTTGACTTTAGAATTCTCATAAATTTCGCTCTTAAAATATTTTCTGTGACCTACATTCTTTAGAGCTCATTTCCAAGCATAATCTGTATGGGGAGAGGTGCAAATTAAATATCGTTTTTCTCTCAAAATGGATTAAAAATAAAAGGAGTCAATTTGAGGAAAGTAAACTTTTCAAACTGAATCTTTTTCTTTTGGTATACAACCCCGCTCATAAATAAAGCGTCTGCACAGAGATTTTCATTTGTTAAAATGTCACTGTGAGCCTGTCATACAAGAGGTCATAACTGTTAAAAAACAATTTGAAGATGGAAACCTTTGGGAAGGCGCGTTATATTTAAAGGGGATTATATTTTGAGAAACAAGGACATTTATTTTGCTTTTAATTTTGATACATTTTTGTTTTATTTATTTATAGATGTGATTTCCAAGACGACTGTTACGATAACTCTGATGAAGTGCTGTGTAGCGCCTACAAAGATCGGTGCAATTTTGAACACGGCTGGTGCTCCTGGTCGCCATCCAATTGGATGCTCACTCGAGGCTCACAGCTGCCCAATTTCCGTGGCCCTGCAGTGGACCACACCTGTCAGACCGAGGATTGCTGGTTCGCCTTCTACAATCTGAGCCTGCCATCTGGCGGTGTGGGGCGCCTAACTAGCCAGTTGTTCCGACCCCTGCTACCCGGACAGAAGTGCACGATGCGATTTTTCTACGCGATGAGAACCTCCATCTTCTATAGCGGCTTCACGGTGAAGCTGCAAATGGTTGGATCCACAGTGTCACAGACTCTATTTCAGAAACAAAAGTAAGAACAACTTTTGAGTATCATTAGCAACATGAAATTTGAAGATCCATTTTGGCAAGGTATATGTTTAAATAAGAATACCTAATTTACTAGACTAATTAAAGACCAAACAGTGTGTTAGCTCAAACTCTGAAAGAATTGAGTGTTAGCTCTCACTATAAGAATATTATTGCTTTTATGATCCGAGCTATTTTTGGAACGTGATATTTGTGACTGATATCCAATGTCCTTAATTTTACTTCATTGTCTTTAGAGTCATGTACTCAGTACTTTGAATTTATAGTATTTATTTTCAGATGATAATTGACTTTGTTAGCTCTAATATTTTAAAATATTATTTATTATAAAAAACGGGAACATTCTTATAGTGAGAGCTAACACCGAAAATGTTTTTAATTATGTTAAGGTTTTGGCTAACATACTTTTTGACCTTTTAAGTCTTTAATTTCTATTCTTTTTTAAATGAATTCATATTAATTTGTTATTACTTTACAAATTTGATGATACTACTATCTAAGTTTAGAAATGATAGTTATATAAAACATTTCTTGTTGCTATATGTCCCTAGCAACAGTTTTTATTAGAAAAGCATATCAAACGAATGTTTAGATATAGTATCTAACAAGTTTTCTATGGTCAACTAATCCTAAAATCATGTTTGTGTGGCATAGCTTAGTAAAGATAACTTGTTGCTATGCTACATTGCTGAGCCATCCTAGCAACAGTTGCTAAGCGGAAAGTTGATTAAATAAAAGTTCATATGTAGTATCTAAGGTCTCGTGGTCACATGCAAACAATCATAGATAGGTGGACTAATTTTGTAAAACTGTTTGTTGCTATGCTATGTTATTATCCCTAGCAACAGTTGCTAAGTGTAAAGTTGATTAACTAAATGTTCATATATATGGTGGTAACTAAAGTCACGTTTGGTCAAAAACGAAACGTTTCTTGTTGTTGTGCAATATTGACGTCCCTAGCAATTACACAAAAAATCGACTCCTCGTCCCAAAGTCAGTTTAGGTGGCAAATTTGAACAAAATCAGTTATTATTAGGACTATGATATCGGTGCTGAAGAAGAGGATGGGGAGGATAAAAAGAGACAAAAACAAGAAAAATCCGGATTTTGTATTTAACCGATTTCGTTAAAATTTGGCACATTTAATCATCATTGCCATCTGAACAATTGAAGGGAATTTGGCATTGACTACATGAGAAACGTTCAAAAATGGCCCATTTTCAACAATCCTATAAAGCCCATTAGACAAAGCTTAGGTTTGGAACTAACAGCTAATTGCCATTGGATTAGAAACTTGCAATTCTATTTTGACAGCAAATAAGTAAACTATTTCTATCCTCATCTTTTAAACCACATACAAATTATAAAATGTGTCTATAAGTAATAATATTATTGGCCAAAAATGGCAAAAAGTGAGTTAGCTCACACCATAAAATAATTGAAATATACATAAAAGTG
>JAUYWI010076286.1:0-13721 GCA_034780595.1 Parotoplana pacifica
GAAAAAATGACTTTTCTTATTTATTTATAATTCATGCCCTCTAATTTCATACGTTGTTGTACTATTGCAGGTATATTGCGGCCCCCTAAAGTTTGACACAATATGATAACTGTCCAAATAATTACTATTGAACCAACTTTGAAGTACATATTTGTTGCTTTAGCAACAATTCTTTGGGTAAAAAGATTTTGGTTTTTATGCAAGCTTCCTTAGCCTGGAGAAGCAATAAAAGGTTAGCTTTTAGAAATGATATAGCATTAAATTTATGTTCGATACTCTATAGATGTACCTATTTGTGTTTCGTAGAACTATAAAGAAATAAAAATATAAAAACCAAAATCAAATTGAACAAAGAAGATTTTTCTTCTCAATATTTCTATGGATGTTTTCAACTTTTCATATTTTTTGCATTTCTTTAAAAATAAATACGAAAAATGTCCAATTTTAGCATTTTTATTTGCTTACAAATTTTAAATTAATTTAATTGTACTGGTACGGCAACTTTTATTTAGTTTGGCAAACTGAATTTTCAGTTTGTTAATTTGAATGTGTTAATGCAATGCTGTGGAAAAGTTGAATGTATAAATCGGTAAGTTGAATGTGTACAACGGTAATTTTGATCGAGAAAACCTATACTATATTTTATTTACACATATTCGAAATAGTTAGTAGCTTATGGAAAAGTATCACTTCTATGTCATAAATACCTTAGCATAAATAATTGGAAGCTGCTGTTTCGTCTTGGCATAATGTTTCACAACCCGATATAATGTATGGGGCACAAATTCCTGGATTAAATGTAAGTACACATCATCTTTCTACAACAAAAACAAACAAATTGAGCAAATTAATATAAACCATAGTTATGACAAATAAATTTTTGAATGAATAACTTCCCTTTGTGATATTTTCTTTTGGTCACAGCCACTTACCAAACCGAGAACTTATTCAACAAATCAGCGCTGCTCTTACTACATAATATAGATTAAGTAGGTACCACAGACAACAGTGACACTTCTCACACAAATTCAACAGTCAATTCTTCTTACTTTTTACCAACACTGAAAGAATTAATTCAATTTCAGAAAACACAAATAAAAAAGGCACTACATAATCTCAAGAGTGAAATTTCCATTATGCATGATAAGAAAATGTGCGAAGGGTATACTTGAATCACTAAAAGATAAAATATAGAAGATATTTCAGTGTTCCTTGCATTCTCTAAAGTACATAATCTAAACGTGTTATCTATATTAATGTCAAGATCAACAAATGTGCATTTTCAACTTGACGAATACAACAATGTGATTGACGGGCAACATTAGACAATCACAAGAAGATATGAATCAAACGATAAGGTGAATCTATAAAAATGTGAATCACCAACAACACCTCACTTAGTTTTTTTTATTATTTCATCATTTATTTGAATTTATTTTGTAAACTTGTGTACCTATAATATAACGTCTGATTTTTTAAATAAGTCTTAAATTTCTAGTTAAAAACAAACTACAAAGAAACTTTCTATTTATTATACTATAAAGGATTTCCTGTCGTCGTGTTGACTGAAAGCAACGTGGCTCACATTTCTGGTAGCATCTATTATTTTCTTTAAATAAGGACACAAGGAACACTGCATAGCTGTTTTTCTGAGGAAGTGTAAAATTTTAATGTCTTTGCTGTAATCAATTAAGGAAAACCAATGTTGCAACTAGGTGTAGACAAAATGGTCTCTTTTAATATCAAAGTGAGTGAGTAGAACGAGATAATTTACGGTGATTACTGGTTACCTTTAGAATATACTTCATGATCTTCTACATAAAAAATAACAATGCATGAAACCACAAATAAGGGCAAAATTAAATGGTAATATTCAACTAAATTGTCAGTTAGCTACCAACCCAACAATTCGGCAGGTCAGTATAATGTTTGTACACAATATGTGACTTAAGATAAGATAAGATACAGTAACACTTCTTTGCTTCACACAGAAGAATATGTCATATTCTATAAATGTTACTGATATGATTACATGCTCGATTATTCGTTGAAATAAGTATTGTCTGTTTTTTGCAAAACTCACGCACAATATTAGTAGCCATAAATTCGTATTTGGGCAATAATGTATGTGCCCTCAAAATTTATACGTCCTATTGTAAGCTACATACATTGGACAATTCATCACCAGAAAATGTTTTTTAATCATTAAAGTGGTCGATGACAGCCAAAAAAGTAAGCTTTGTCCGATTTTAAATTTGGTAGGTATAGTCACTAGCCATTTGGGAAACACAAATTTATTGATTATGTATTTGTAACATTATTTACATAGCTAATTCTAAAAGATCAACTTTTCGAGAAAATACATTTTTGCCACTTTTGGACTCACTTGAAGGTGGCCCCTACCAAGGAAATAACAATAAAAATAAACATAACATTAACCGTATGTAATTTGGGCAACCCATTAAACACGTTCCATAAATTAAGTTGAATTGATCGGTTTTTATGACAAACAAAAATGGTTTGGAAAAGTATGAAATGGTACTCTAACAAAATTCAAAGTGTCAAAAATTAAAGCTGTTATACACTTTGCTACAACAATCACTGTTCATTCAAACTTGAATTTTGAACTTTTTGTAAAAATAAATAAATTTTCATTTTTTTCTAATTCGCTATAAAAGAACAAAATTTGAATAAAACTGTTTTTACAGCAGAGACCAAATAATTAACCGTCTACAACTTTTCCAGTTACGAAGAAAATAGATTTATATGTTCAGCAATCCTTTACTAATATCCCCAACACTATAGAAAACTAGACATTCAAAATATCCGAGCACAAGTTGTCCTCTAGAAAATTTGAGATAAAAGTGACTAAGTAGTTAATTACATCGATAGATTCCGCTACAGTAAGTACCAACTCACCTTGTCTCCAGAAGAATAGAAATAATAATACAGTCGGACAATGTTTGGATGCGAAATCGATTTTAGTATTTGTAATTCTCGATTCTGTAAATAATAATAAAAAAATAACTTACTCGTGGATATCACATACATAGCAAGCAATATCTGTAGCTAGAACGAACAGCTGATTCTAGCTCCAGAATGCACGAAAAGTACATTTCCAAAATAAACACGTTTAGTTGTTTTTCATGTCTAATCAAATCATCTCTATGAACGACAAACCAGCCAGTTTTGTTGGTACACAGAACTCAATGAATGACGTCAGTAAATTGACAAGTTTACCCAATTAACAAATCATAAATTTTGAAACGACTATTTTTGACAATGACCATAGAATCAAAAGTATAGACATATTCTGAGTGTTGCAGAGATAGTTTGGTGGATTGGTGGATTGTGGCATCATTTCTTCCTTTTGGATCCAATTTGGTGCTTTCATCATTTTTGTAACTAAATTACCCTATTTTCTATCTAAGCCACCTAATTAAGATGAAATAGAATAAGTTCTGTTCATTCCATTGGGCATTACGGTTTTATCAAAGAATAATTTATACTTCATCTCTGCAACACTATGAAAATGTATAATTAATTTCGAATATAAAACTTAATAAAACATACTAATCGATATTAATAAATAACATCTTTTATATAATACTAGAAAACATCAGCTAAACCTGAAAATGAACAAATATTAAAAATGAATTGTAAATGAAAATTAAAATCTTGTCGGTCGGTGACTTTTCCAATAAAAAATGCATTAAAAGTTAAAACCTTATACGAGAATGTATGTGTCCTTAATGGCTGACAGTAAATATATCCTACAGACGGTGATTACTGACTAAATTTATCAAACGCAGCAAGCAAATAACTAGGAATAGATGGGAACAGCGGTCTACAGAGATACAAAGATGTCAGCATAATAATATTAAGTATTGATTAGGAAATAAAATCAATAATTCCGTAGAAGGGAATTTTATAGTTCACTAACTATTTAACCATCTGAATGTCTTGATGGCAAACCGATTCGTAGAATAAAGACTGAAATAGGAAACTGTACTACGGCGCTGCATCTCTCTAGGGAGACATACACATAAATCAACATGTAGCCTATACCTCGAGCAACAGTTGACTAGTTGGGTCAGAAAACATGATAAAATCAGCAGAGTTTACAGCACCTATTGTCTGAATAATGATCAGTTAAAACATGGGAAAATTTGATGACAATAATTAATTTACAATCTTTCACAACGGAAACCAATTTTGTAATGTTTAAAATGTTCCTCTGTACCACAAAATGATCCATTAGTAGGTAAAATCAGTGCGGAAATCAAAATATTAATCCAAAGCATACAACCTACATACGCATGTGATGGATTCCTAAAACTCACATGTTTAGCTTAGGTTGATTGTTTATATGTTTATAATTAGAAACTTTTCTGGGTTAAAAATGTCCTACGTCGGTTTGCTGAAACTGGTTGAGCAGTGCTGTTATCCGCCGCCGACTCCACAAAACACACTTTCTCCACAGAACAAGAAAATAATGTTCTGCTCTCCCAAAATTGACTGATAAAATATAGTTAAAAGCCTATAGGGGAGGGGGGGAGGTCAACTTAATATAATTGAATGCATTTAATCGGTAAACTGCACATCGATATCCACAGATCAAAAAATAAATGAATAGTCCTACACCGACTTTTCAAAAACAGCCATTATATTAGTTGATCAATAGATTTTTTAATACTAGCAAACTGTGTAGAATTAAGAAACTATGAGTCAGCCAACTTTCGTTTTCCGCTCCTATCCATGGAAGTAATTTTATGCAACGGGATATATACCTTCATGTCCTAACTAACATTAATCCCACAATATGATGAGAGTGCAGTATATTATGTACATTTGTACTATGTTTATCATACCTTCTTAACCATCAATAAATGTCAGTAGTCTACTTCTGTATTTTAAACTACTTTTACTTCAATGAAAATAAACAAAATAACAAACAATAAAGTCATCCGAATTCATATAAACATCACTGAACTCCAGACAATAGATTTAATATTACACGAATCAGTGAAAATGTCAACTTTCAAACTCTGTGAACAGGAGTGATTTTCAGATCACAACAAGTAGAGGTAGGTACATAATAATGTCAAGTGTAGATAGACAATCAAATCACTACAATTGCATTTCAGCACTTGATAGTAAATAAATGAATCAGAGCACAACATACTGCGTGCCTAGAACAGCAATAGAAATAACTGCAGAAAATAGAAAAAAGGGCAAAACTTAAATAGTATTCGCTTTTGACACTCATGTAATAATCAGAATTTTGAAATTGGCTGGAAATGTCACTTTGTGAAATATTGTAGCAAAGATTGATCAATATGAATTCGAATGAGATAACATAACAAGTGGAAACCAACCTCAAAATTCTCATTATCTTCATCCTTTGAGTGACAAAATAGAGGTAGAAAAGTGAAGGAACTTAAAAGTTGTTTTTTAAATCAATTATTTTTATTGTTTACCATGAACATCATTTACACAGAAAGTGAATCTGCATATACTAAGATTGCATTATTACTAAATATCCTATTTTTAAGCAATTATTAAGAGCTGTATAAGCATTTCAACAACTATTCGCTCAATCCTACTTGAAACTTTTACCTGCTATATTAGACACGTGATCAGTTATCGGGTGTCATGTTACCTATTTTTAAACACTTTCAGAACCTTGCATCAAATAGCTGTAAACCCAGCCCCGAAGTTAGTCGCGCTATTCAAACGAACAGAATAATTATCATACTTTGTAGCAAAAATGTCAACACCTTCAGAGGCACTCTCTTCGTACGAAATGTCATAGAAATAAAGACACCAATAAAAGAAATTGAAAAATGCTAAACTTCTAGGTGTGTTGGCAGTGATTCAATCATTTCATTTTGGTGATTTACAAAGTATAATAATGCTACTGGCATTATTCTCGATATTGTTTAAACGTATCTAATTAGGTACCTAAAACCAGCATTCAAATTGTATGTGCTCACTTTGAGTTCACTTCCAATTCAGTAATCAGTTGATATATTTTCATTTAATCCGTTACCCCCCACCCAAACATGTACATAGAAATATTTATCCTTAAGCTCTAAATATGGGAGAAAACCATCCCTTTTTGTTTAAAAGTAAATACCGTCCAAATCGGTAACTATATTTTTATTTATGGATTACCAAGGAAAATAGACATTGAATAATAAAACCAGTTGATAGAAAGGTTGTACCAGAAATAAAAACTTAATCGTACAAATGCTTTATAAGAGGTCTTGCCATATTTATGTAGGCACACCTGATTGAATTGCCCTATATGACGTTCTTCATCAAATAGATGTACCTATCTACCTAAATAAAAATTCCCCCAATTAAATCAGCTACCTTTGATCAATCATGAATGAAAATAAAGACATAGGTACCTTAAACCGCTTGTCTTGAAGAACTTTCTTCACAGCTATCTCAACGCCATTGTGTTCCAATACAGCTGAATAAACCACTCCAAAAGACCCATTACCGATCACTTTTGTATCAGAATATGTTATAGTACTAGTCGTTCCTTCAGGGACTTGAGTGGCTTCTATTGTCACTGACTTTCCCTCAGCTGAAATCAAATTATTTTTAAGTAACAGTAAATTAAAATGTCAAAAACCACAGACTCCATTGCTAGTTTATTAATTCTTCATATTTAAATAAGATTTAATAAAGTGTTAGGATGACCTTATAGTAAGTATAAAACAGTATGATACAATAACACACAATCTTGATGGTAGTGGTAAAAATATCTAACTTAAAAAATGGAAACTATTTTTAAATGTTTAACATCGGAGCAAAGGAAATTATCGTTTTAAGTAAAATTTCGTTTTGTTTTAAAACTTATTTAAATAATATTATTTAAAACTGAATATAATATTCTTTTCATTGCATGATACAAGTTTAGAGTTTTTATTTCATTAGTAAGTTAAACAACAATAAACAATGACTGAAGATAGCAACAAAACAAAACTCTACCAATGTGTTTTTCAATAGTAGCATTAAGATGGAAGTTATAAGCTAACTTCTTGGTTGGTGCAGACCCCTCAGTGGCATCTGCTTTTATTTTGGACATACTGTGCTGTTTAATTGACTAAAATTGAAAAGTAAAAGCTTCCATATTTACTAAAAAAACACATAATTTGGCAAAATAGTTGGATATGTACTAAGTACTACTACTACTTTATACATATCTCAATGCTTGTATTACATGTATAAGGATAACACTAAAATTACACGTTCAAAATAAAACTTCATTAGGTGGATAAGATCACTATTAAACAATTTCATAATTTTTGGTGTTTATTACACAAGATTTAATTACAAAATCAAATTTCTAGTAAAGATCAAATAACTAAACTTAACTGACTTCAAAATCAGATTTTATTGAACTATTAAACTAAAGTAACTTATTATACTTACTAAAAATAAAATTTGTTTAAATGCATTCAAGATATAATTTTAAATAAGAGGTATTCTATTTTAAAACATAAAAAATGTTTGACAATTTGTTCTACAAACATTTTACTTTTTAATATAATTAACAATTTTTTAACAAATGAATTTGATGATTTAAAAGAATTTGTAAATAAATAGTATCAACAAAACAGAGAATGCAAAAATGTTTCCATGACTCTCCAGACAATACTACAAAACTTGCAGAATGCCATCAGATTAAAAACAAAAATTGCTCCAAGTTATAACTTCATCATTGCTTCTAAAATAATTATAACAAATTAATAATAAATATGAAAATTAATTACTCACCAAAGCTACTAGGTCGTTTTTCTTGTTTGAGCAATCCTGATAAAGATAAACAATTGTCTATATTCAGTAAACATATTTTCTATATTTATTCTTGAATAAATTAATATCTTCATAGTTACTAAAAATAACTTATCTGTTTACGATTTTAACTTTCATATTTTTTGTGATGACCCATCAATCACCTCTTTATTTTACTAAGTATAAGAGGAAAACACTAATGTTCACTATAACTTCAGATTAGTAAATTTCATTTTAAACAAGTTGGAACTAAACCTGACAAATAAAAATGCTACCACTATAAATTATTTTATATGAATGTTTCAATTCTTATGCATTACATGTATTTTTCAATATACATTATTATAGTATAGAGTTTTATAAATTATAAGAGAAAAATTGTCCAGATCACCAAAGCTTCAGTTTAATCAATTTTATTTTAAACAAGTGGGAATTGGACCCTGGCCAATAAAATAATGTTACCACCATAAATTATTTCATATGATATATCAAATATTTTGCATTACATTCATTTTTCAATAAATTTTATTGTAACAAAAGAAAAATTATCCAGATCACGAAAACCTGGCTCCCCAAGTTTTTACATAGAAAGCTTGACTCCCCTATCTCTTAGAGGAGAGCTAAGATTTCAAGAGCTTAAAAGGTATTTATTTAAAGCAAAGTGTAAAGTTTATTTAGTTTATGTTGACATTCCTTACTCAGGTTTGACAAATTGATCAAATCATTTTTTAAATAAATGTATTCAAAACCATAGAAAGGAATCCTGAAGTAAATATGTAATGACTATATTTTATTTAGTTTGCAATAAATATTACCACCCAAATGCAATTTGAAAATCAGATATCTATAAAGAATATAAGCAGGTTAAGTCTAAAACAAATAGCATCAGATAGTTAGACTGAATTAGATAAATACACTAAATTACAAATATATTAATTAGGTATAATAGATGTTTATTTAACTATTTTACATTTATATATAACTCCACTAATTTCACATTGACCAATAAACACACACCAATATGTAGTTAGGAATAGAGTGAAGATCTACTTGGCTAAAAAAAACAATGTCCAGCCTGCTCTGATAATACTTTAAGTTGAATAGCACTGCTATTATGACAGTTATTGGATAGTGTTTTAAAAGAAAATTACTATCTTAATTTTGCAACTTAGTGTACATATATCATTTGATTGATTTGATGGATGTTTAAGATCTATGTAAACAGGACTGATATATTTGTGTGTTGTCACAAAGTAAAATATTTCTTAGAAGAAAAAATATAACTCAGTTTCTTTAATTCATTTTCTTGAAAGAATAATACTAAATAATTATTTTTGCTTTATAAACTCATCTTTAATATTTGGAGTGAAATATGCCATTGTGAATGTACAACATGTCAAAGAGCTAAAACTACCATTCAATCAAATGTCAATAATGTAATATGCCCAGTCAGTAGACCCTCAACTAGTGAAAATGACAAAGGGGCATTTCTATTAAAACTTGTCAAAATTGCCTACTAGAAATTGGCAAAGGCATAGCACACAATCATACTTTAAACAAAAAATACCAAATGCTAGCCTTTTTTGTCAGTAAATGCTGCTTCTGCAATAAATAAAATTAAAAAATTGGAACTATACAATCAACAACTAGTAGAAATAAAACATTGAATATCACTGTTGATAAGAAAACAGGAAACATCTTTAGTGCTGAAAAGATGACAGAGGTACAAAATAATTTGAATTTCAGCAGTGAATCTATCAAAAAGTTAAGTCAGCATATTATGTCTGCTACTCAACACCTAATTGGAAACTAGGCTTTTTGTGATGTGTTTAAATGTTGAGGAACTGACAAATATTATTATGAAGGAGAGAAATTGTAATGTTCAACAAAATATCTTGATAAAATTTGGATTTGATCTAAATTAATCCTCCTGGCTTGGGTATGTAATCATCAGCTAGCTTCCAGAAACCCTCTAGAAAAACTCTGGTATAAAAAAGATATTGCTCATAGCCATTGTTTCTAAGTACTACAGCAATTAATAAAAACTAGTGAATGCTAAGGCTAGCTAAACATTAAAAGCTACTATCTTTGAACTCTTTCCAAAGGATTTGGATATGATATATTCAGAACTAAATACTCTACCATAAATAAATAATTTGAACTAACTTATGTCTCAAAATATGTTGGGCCTTACCAGCTTCAGAATCTGTCTATTGAGATTGTTTGTCAACACAAGAGAATTACAAAATAAAGCAACATCAAAAACCAGTAACAGTTTACAATAGTCACCACTTGTAAGGACATACCTATTCAATTGCTTGTTCATTATTGCATTGTTTTACCTTCAAGGATATATTGAACTGCTTTTCATAGTTAATTTACACATTTCAGTGAACAATATATACATGGTTGTGGCATTAAAGGCTGATAAAATTTGATTTTAATGTGTTCAGTAATAGGCTACAGATGATGTTGGAGTAGTATAGGGTTGCCCCCTGATAGAGGGTCAGGGTGTTAAGCCTCCATAAAAAAATTAAAATATGCCTGAAACAACCTATAAAACTACAAAAACATTTTTTTTAAAATAGTTATGTTCTCCACACATTCTTGAACATTTTTAGTGAACTTTTTATTTTTCATTTTGCATTAAATGTTTTGTACAAAATTTCTGCCTTCAACATTCACAACAGAATTGAATGCATAAGTATACAAAACACTACCTTCATTTAAGAAATCTAAAGAAAAGTAAGTAATATAGTCTAGCTAATAAAGAACATCACAACTGTTATCATAGTTGAATAACCACCTCATACTATAGTGACCTTGTGGCATTGCATGATTCTTGAACTCTTCACTCATGAAGTTGATAACTATTTGAAATAAACATGCAAATTGTTAAAGAGCACATCATGATTTGCTTCAAAAGCAATATGTGCAATATGGCAACATTGATATCTAAAAGTTGCAGACATTTCTCATACATTTTAATAACTTTATTCTTACAACCCCTTATAGCATTATAATTGTCCTTAAAGGCTCAGATCAATTTATCAGTCTAAATTATTATCATTTATAACATGAAAAATGATATCAGTTACAGATACACTGTTAACAATAACAATTTCCACAATTGTCAGGTGATGAACAATATTAAGACTAAGATAATCATCAAAGAATGAAATGAGGATAGGTAAAATCTAGCATTATTTTTTAAAATGATTTAAATACAAAAGCAACAAGATTTTCCAATAGAATAATTCAACCTTGCCAAACTGACTGATTCAATTTGAAAATGAAACAAACCAAGCTTTTACTATGGATGAGCTGGAAACAAAAGACTAAAATAAAATCTGGCAGAGCTATGCTTTAACTATTAAAAATGTTATTACTAAAATCTTAGGACAGGTGTAAAAGACCAAGGGCAGATAGTTGGATTAGTGAAGATATCCACAAACACAAACAAAATAAGAAAATCAAAGAACTCAACAAGATAAAAGACAACAAAGCCTGGCTGGAACAGGAATGTGCTTGATTGATAAATTTAACAAAGTACATAAAGGGAAAGCCATGTTTAAAGAAAACTGACTTCAAAGGAAAACAAAGTGCTATCAACAAGAAATATGGTGACACACTTACTAAACCATTAGAAGTTTTAAATCGATGAAAACAGAATTGTGCAGAGCTTTTCCATATACAAGCAAAAGACTCATTACATTGCAATGCCAATCACCACAGAGAAAGAACTGGCTCCTCTGCTTTCAGAAGTGCAAACTGCCATCAAGAAACTCAAAAACAACAAGTCAGTAGAACTGGATGGCAATCCAGCAGAACTCATCAAATGATCAGGTGACTTGGCAACCAAAAACCCTTCACAATCTGTGTGCAGATCTGGAATACAGAACAATGGCCTAAAGCTTGAAAAGAACAATAATTTGTTGTGCTCCACAAAGCAGGTTATCTGAAAGACTGTGGTAATTAGCTAGGGTTTCTAATTCATAAAATGTTTTAGCAGTGCAAAATAAACTTTTTGACATCTCCAAATAAGTTACTTTCATATCTGTTTATATATAAAACAAATAACAATTTGTTTAGTTATTGATAAGTTTATTATCTTTCAGCTCATATTTTACTAATTTTTGTAATAAATGTTGAGAAATCACAATTTCTGAAGATTTTTTTGGTGCAGTAAATAGTGTTTTTCTTTTGTTTTACTGGATTTTTTACTGGTCTTTGTTAATAAAGGTTTTTCTTCTATTTTTGTCTACTTATTCTTGTTAGCAGAAAGCAACTTTCATAATAACTATCAGTAATGTTTTTAATAAACAAGTCCCAAAATTTGTATAACTAATTACATCCTAAATATGAATTTATTGACAGCTTACCTCTTCAACTAATATGACAAAGGTGGAATTCAATACAGCTCCAGAAAAAGTGAAAATTTATGCAATTTCGAAATAACCACAAAAAATTATTTCAAATTTTAAACTAATTCAAAATATATTTAAAATTTCAGTACAGTAAAATAAACTTTGTTAACCAAAGAATACAATAAATTTGAATAAAAAAATTATCAGGAATTCAGGGCCTGCAACCTCCATGACCCCCCCCCCCAGGATCTGCCACTGCTTACACAGCCTCTCCAAGACTGGTCCACAACTCCCACTGGCTTCATTGATATCCAATACAACAGATGTCAGAGCTGGTTAGCCTTTGCCTCTCATGAAGCAAGACCATACATGCATGGTGAAGACCCACTAGCTACAGCAGACATTACCCATAGTGCAACTTGGTATACCCACACCACACTTAACAATCACAATTCATATTTTACTGAAAGATACAATAAGTACAAATAAAACAAATCCAACAAAGCACACATATATCAACTTTCACAAAGCAAACTAGTAAAGCTTCACAATTATATCCCCACTACCAGATGCAAACCCAGATGCCTGCCAAGGAGAAATTATGTTTCATCATGCAATTCAAATAGCAGCTAAACAAATTATTCCTAAAGGTAACATCAAACATTTCACTCCAACTATGATTGTGGAAATTAAACTCTTAATACAGGATAAGGACAAAAATTAACTCAGGCCATAAACAGGCACAAAAAATAGCATAACCATGTCAGTACACTGGATTACAGATCAGCTTCAAAAACTCTTTGAATCATAAAACTCTCAAAAAAATATCCAAATACATCAATCACCTTTAAAAACAACAAAATAGAAATCAATGACAAATATATTGCAAAACAATTAAACAAAGAACTTACCAACTTTCAAAAACAAAAATCATGCAAAGTTAACTCATGATATACAAAAAAACATATCAATCAATTCCTCTATTCACCAACAAAGAAGTAACATATCAAATAATAAAAAATCTCACCCTCTCTTAGACCAGACAATATATCCATGATTCATCTAAAATACATTGGTCTACTAGCAACTTCATTTTAATAACATAAATAGATCTATCACAACCAACTGCATACCACAAATATGGAAAAATGCCACCACAATCCATACTCAAAGCAACTAAAGATCCAACTCTCAGTACATCTTACAGACCTATCTCAATCCTTTCACTTATTGCCAAAACTATTGAAAGAATGACCCTACCATTTCTCCAAAAACATATGCCAACCCCACCAAAAAATGAACATGGATTAAACCACCCTACAAAATTTATCTCACAACATTGCTGCTGTTTCAACCAAACCTCACCACCCTACAGAATATTCACTACAACTCTAGTATATGTAAAATAAATCTTTACTTCAGTAAACATTAAAATAATAATAAATAATATCAGTCAAGCCTGAAGACTAACATCATAGAAATGAATATAATCCAACCAAAAGATGTGTAAAATATAAATATGGCTTCAACATAAAAACAACA
>JAUYWI010076297.1:0-13718 GCA_034780595.1 Parotoplana pacifica
ATCGATATTTTCCTTACCAAGAAACTAGTTTTTCACCCTGTATATATCTAGATGGTATACATTCTTTATCTTGATTTATAACTTTTTGTAAAAAAATTTAGTTTTATTTATTTCCAAACTACTAATACCCTTCTCAGATTAAGTACTCTTAAAATTTACTTTTGACAATTATTTTTACGTACCTACCCCAGCATGGTGGTTTTCATAGACAGCAACCATAAAAAGTGAGGCCTCCAATTTTCTAATACATTTCTAATGCTTTCCTAGTTCTAAATCTCAAAAATAGGATGTTTCAATATTTTTTCGAAAATTATTTGATTCATGTTACTGAATTTAAAGTCAAACGTATTTTGTTTAATTTTTGGACCAAATGCCGTCATCAGTTTAAAAAAAAATTTCTGTCAAAGAAACTTCCCAAGTTGCCTGTGTATCGAATTTCAACCCAATCCATCCACGGGATGTATAAAATCTTAGCCCCCCCCCTGATTGATCTACAGCATATCTAAAAATAGGGCTTATCTATGAAAGTATTGATACTCAAAATAAATTACCATGTAAACCTTATAAAGTTAGGTTTACTAAACTAATATTTCTATTATAAAATAATATAGAATTTCAAGTAGGTACAGCACCTTTTATTGTGATTTCCTTATTGCGCTATTACATACAAGACAATATTGAAAAATATTTTAAAAATTATTAAAAATTAACTTTCCATAAATTCTTTGCTATGTGTAGGATTTTAAAATTGAATTAATAAAATTTGTATGAACAATTGTTCTAATACAATAAGAAAAGTTTAATAAACAGAGTCTTCGTCCTACATAGTATGAAAATTAAATAATGAAAGAAAATAGAATAGAACAATAAAAACATGTACATCGATATATAAATAGATACTTACTAATAAACAAAAACAGCAGTGGTAAATAGTTGAATTAGTCAGTTTATATTATCTGTTGGATAGCCTTTAGTAAAAAAATCAATAGCATTTCTTTGTACATTAGATACTACAATGCAAAATATATCTAGTAACAAATATGTACGTATTGTTGAAAAAAATAGAAGATATACATATGTATATGGTCGAGCCTAAAATAAAATGCTCTACAAAATATGGAAGTACACAAACCACTCCTTAATTTTCACCTTATAATTTTAGTATTATAGTTCGACTAGAGATATTAGCAATGTATCAAGATACACTGTGCGTGTAAAAGTTTTGGTGGATTTTCAAATGTACTGTATTATAAAAAAATTGTATTGCAAATTTGAAATATATGCCTACAATAATACAAATGCAACATAATGTAACAAAATAGTCAGTTATCATTGTCCGTACAATGTTCGAAGTAATCTCTATTATTTTCTATGCATTTTCTCCAACGGACAGGTAGTTTCTGTAAACCATAATTGAAGAATTGACGTGGTCTGAGACAATCCAATCATTGCCAGCTTGTATGATTTGCTGTTTGGTTTTCATATGTTTTACCTTCCAGTGTGCTTTTTAATGGTAAGAATAAAAAGAAATCAGAAGGTGCCAGATCAGGCTAATATGACTGGTGTGGTAAAACTTTGAAGCCAAGTTGTAACTTTGAGTCGTTTCCAATGAATTCTAGCATTGTCATATAACTAATAAATGTTGTGCTCACAATCACTATATAAGCAATATCTTTGCTGCTTAACTGATCAAGCAAATCACAATATTACGCCGTGTATTAATAGTTCTACCTTAGGCATGACATCCACAAGTAAAACACCATTTGAATTCCAGAATACAGATAACAAGTGCTTTTTGATAGTTCAATTTCTTCTGACAACAGTATTGAGAGTAGCGCCGGCTGCCATCCATGATCTTTTCCCATGGTTAACACCAGCATTGTCACGATATATCCACGCCTCAACTTGTGTCACCAACTGAGATAAAAAAAATTGTTTCTTTCGAGCATTGCGAGCAACTCACCACAAATTCTCAGTCTATTATTAAGTATTCTTCTAATTTTCTTGTTGTTGGTGTGATATCCATCCAATAAATGGTGTTCGAATTGTATTTAACCACAGATTAATTGCACACAGAAATCATAGACAGTGCTATAGTGAAAATAAATCATAGACATCTAATATCGTTAAGGTTACTCAGCATTTTAATATAAACACCAAATTTTTATAATAGTTACTTTTGAAAATCCGCCAAAACCTTTTACACGCACCGGTATATTACTGTGTATAATTTAAATATCTATGACTTCAACAGACTAAGTTAGCTCAAACTTTAGATGAATCAAAATTGAAACCATTGTCACTGAAACAAACTTAATACCACAGTATTAGTACCACAATACTACCACAATATTAGTAATTATTTTGATTCGATGATAAGTACATAATCCTATTTCAAATAGAGTAACATCCTACAACTTTTATCAGCTTTAATCTCCATTGGTAGGTACCAGACCATTTGCATCTCCTGAAGAAGCATAGAGATTGGTGGCTAGTTAGTGTGGTACCTGGCTGGTTCTATTAGATTCCATCAGACTTGGTTTTGTTGAACCTTTAGGAGTATTGACTTTATCTTGGTAATGCATTAAGATATCCCGATCCGTTGGACAGGAATACACGAAAGCACTGGTCGCATACATACTCTCTATATAACGCCAAACACACCGGAATTCATCAGGGATCTCAAATCCTTTATAGAAGAACCCTGCCACACGAATGTGCTGAAGTTTGGGCATTAACTGACAGTCAGGGTAACTAATCTCCTCACCCATAAGATAACGAGATGAGGCTTGTTCGAGGAAACCGTCTAATTTCTTTAGGTCGTTTATCAAAGACTTGGAATTGTCATTTTTTAGTAAATTGTTGAAGTGTTTATACAAATCAGCGAAAATTGTTTCCACTGTGCCTACATCACGATTATCCTAAAATAGAAATAATATACATCCTTTGTTAATTAATACAAAAATTGTTAATATAAAAATATAATAATTTGGATTAAAATGGTGCGTGAAACAATACGTTAATACCATAGATATTAAATTATTTAGATATCTATATAATTAAATATCTTTGGTTAATACGAATAAAAATGTCGTGGCGGTCAGCAGTGTATTATTCTTTTTTTTTTAATTTCAGGCCAATCTTCCTCATTTTAAAGCTGCAAAATTTAGGTAATAACGCTGATAATTTATAAACTTTCCATAACAAACGTTTTAGCGCCATTCTCACAAAATACATATATGGCAAAAACGCTTTACAAACAAAGTACACTGTTCTACAAAAATCAACAAATGGACATAAACACGTTCTACAATTATTTGGATTAAATTTATTTAATACTAGTGCTTATTTTCTCTATTTAATTGCTATTCAATCTTTGCTACATGGCATGCTTATTTCATTTTATTGATTAAATATAATTCATAAAGATCAATTTTAGTAGGACATACATCTGTAATAATTATTACTTTATGATCTGTATATCAGCTTTGTGGTATTCTAAGATCAAGCAGCACACATTTGTAAACCAACCACCCTGCTAGCTTTTCTCGTCATTTTCCGCAAACATTTTCGAATGCCTATTAACTCAAAGACCATAACAACGAGAATGATAAAACTAGGCGCAAATCATAGAAAACACTCCAAACTGTTCACAAAAGTTTTTATGATTTAGCGAGAATGCATACATTTTACACAAATCCAGGAATACCAGCAAACTTTTTTAGGCTATAAAACCGCCAAAAGAGCACTTTCAATTATACGGGATTCGCACTGTGGCTACCGCACCTAATTCGACTAATTTAGTCAATAGTTCTCATCAAGTTGCCGTCGACTTCTGGTGACCTAATCAACCCGTTCCGCCAGTTTTCCCGATCCTGAACCGCGAATCTAAGCTGGGACAAGGGTTTGTTGGTGCAGTTCTTGATGTCGTCCATCCAACATTATCTGCTTCCTTTTCCCTTCACTTTTTCAATCATGACTCTTTTTCCAAGCTGTTTTCTACCCTCATGTTATGCACAAAAAATCTAAGTCTGAGTTTTACCATTCTGGAGGAGGTAGATGAATTTATTTTGTAGTCCGAGGGATTCTCAGCATCCTGCACTAGCATCATAGCTCGAAGCCATCAACTTCTTACGATTCTGCTTATTGACTTCCAAGATTCATAGCCATAGAGACAGTGGGAAGACCTAACTTTCTTTGTCTTTGTCGTGAAATCTTTGTCTTTCCACACTTTGTCCCAATTGGCTATTGCTGTTCTACCAAGGAGAAGTCATCTTACTATTTCCTGATCGAAAATGCAATCAGCGGAAATGCAGGAACCCAGAAAATCGAAATTGTTGACCACTTTCACCTTCTGTCCATTCAGAAGACTTTCCTTTTCTTGAAGTTTAGGTACAGACCTTTCTCTTCGCTCTTTCTTTGACGCTGCTTAAATTAGTTTTCAGGTGATCTTAGTCATTTGCTGTAAGGGTGGTGTCATCCGCGTATCTCATTGTTTATACTTTTACGAAGGTGTGGAGGCGGAGCCCCCACCGGCAACATAATACAATCTTGACTATATGTAGTCAAAAAACAAAGTCACAAAACTCCATTTTTTTAAATTATTTTTCAATTTTTACCTTAATCAATTGCACCTTTGAGAGCTCCCACCATAAACATATGATTTGGACAAGGGTTCTAATAATTTCAAACAAGAAAAAGAGAAATTGCTACTCTAGAAACTAATAAAAGTAGAACTATGGAATCAAAAATTCCGATGTGCTTTCCAGTGCCTCAATCAGTTAACATTGAATTACTTTACATAAGCGCAACTTTCGAAAAATCGAATTTTGAACATAGGTGACTAAATGCATCGTAGATTCTTAAGCCTTTCGAAAAAATTTTATTGAAAAACGTTTTAACGGATTTTCATGAAATTAGATATTGAGGCACAACATCCTATTGCTGATATTTTGTTATAAAAATGTTTTGTTCGGACACCCCTTCGAACGGCCTTCTGAAAAAGTGAAGTTTAGCTAAATTGGTCAAAATGTACATTTTTACAAAAAGATCGATTCTGAAGCCAAATAATGATTAAATTCTTAACTATTTGGTAGATATCTAATTCTGGGATCAGCCCGGTTAACACGTTAAAAATGGGTGTTCTGAAATTCAATTTTAATTAATAAAAACATTTCAAAAATATTAAAATGCAATAAAGCAATAAAGCAATAAAAACCATTTTGCATTAGACGAATTAATTATAGATTTTATAAGTAACATTAGAGGGATTAATCGGTATAATTTTAGGGCGGCGTTAGCATCCGTAAATATACTGATTAAACACGCAAATGATACTTATAGTTAGTATGTAATATAACCTACTATTTTAAATAACAAAATATATTTTAATGCATTATGTCCGGAATTTTTCCATTTAGTTCAATAGGATTTTAGATAACTTACATTTAATACCTTACAATATTCTACACAAATTCCACCATAAAACAATATCTTCACCTATGGATTTAATACTTTTTAAATTTTATAATGTATTTTAAATGAATTTCAAGTAATAAGTATCGCAATAGGATATATTAAATTGAGAAGAAAACATTTAAAAAAAACAATATTTATGGCCCGGTCCCAGTAAGGTAGCCCTCATAGACTAGAAAAGTGACGCATCCAGTTTTTGTAATACATTTTATTATATACTTTTTTGTTATAAATCTCAAATTTTAGCAATATAGAAAGCTTTGTTTTGATTTTAGAGCCAAAAAATCAATAATCATTAATTTTCAACTCTTTGTTCATGATGATATCCATTGAGGACGTGAGGAATCCAGATTGTTTTCATCCAAATTCTTTCCATGTCCTCAACAAGAATACGATGGATCAGTGATTTAAGCAGATATAAAAGAATGGATATATGTCGCACAGATAAGCTTGTATCATTTGTCACTACTTCTTCAACAGCTTCAAGTTAATAAATTTTGTTGTCTATGAAGTAAATAATAAATTTTGTATTTTGGAAAAAACGCCATTTTTATGGGACAGCCTATAAGATAAAAGTTAAAATATACGAAAAATCGAAATAAGCTGGGCCAAAAAAGCACAAAAGATGGTTAGCTCTCCAAAACAAATTCCAAAACTAATTCTAAATGAAATTTTGTAAATATGGTTGGATGATTTTAGGTTGTTATAGCTTTAACTAGATATTTTGGCACGAAAATTAAAGGACTATCATATTTCAATGTCAAGCTTTATAATTTTGACTTTGTTAGCTCTAAAAAAATGCTATTTAATTCATTAAAATACCTAAGAATATCTAGTCAGAGCCATACCAACCTAAATATCATAGTTAACCATATTTACTTTAATTCATTTCAAGGTATTCTTGTGATGAGCTAAAAGAACAAAATCAATAATCGGAACATCATTGCAGAGACTGTTATAAGGAGGTATGTAAGTATTTATGATTTGTTTTTATCTAATTGCGCTACCTTATATAGTAGTTGTAAATTTAAAGGACATTGAATGTTGTTCTATGATATTTCCTTACTTTTAGTATAATTTGTGTGTTGAAACTTTCGGCATAGTAAATATTCCATAAAATATGATGGATAATGGTAGAACAATTACATATGTATATAAGCGTGATTAATCTATTGATAAATTGACACAATGGCGCAATTAAGATAAAAGCAAATCTAAATAAATTCCTAAACTGATGATTTGACAAATATGTACCTACTAAATATTTTGTAATTGTGAATAAATAAACAATTACATTTATAATATACATATGTATAAAGTAAAATTGAACTAAACTTTTATTCATTGAAGCTATTTTGCAACTAATATTTCCAGTAAGTCTTTATATTCAGATTATATTTATATGGCTTGTATACAGCCAGGGTACCAGTACAAGTTTGTTTGATTAAAGTACATAGTTTTATTTTTAAAAATTTGGTTTGAACAGAATAAAAATAGATTTGATTACAATGAAACTAAAGATAGGTCTTCGAACTCTATACTGCAAAGTATTATGACATAAATATTTGTAATTAGGAAACTTCATTAAGTTGATTGTGGTTAGAGGTATCGTGGCTGTATGTATTGTTTTCTATGGCGATACTTTAGAACATTTTTGGCGCTTACGAACTCGCAAAATGACTAGATTACTATAATATTATGTATGTACAATGAATTCTGATCATTTAACTATTAATAGTTCTCTTGATGTGATCACTACATGCTTGATAAAGACTTCCTGGAAATGGTTCATCAAATCAGTAAATTGTGTATATTGACGGGCTTAACTGTGATGGATTTGTATAAAATTCCACATGACGTCGATGTTGGCCAGTCATATTTCGTATTAAGTTACAGAAGATTCAGATATCTGGGGAATATGGCAATTGTCTGACAAATGTGACCCTGTTGTCCTTAAAACGCATCAGTCTTTGATAGCAATCATCCACCTGTGATGCTGCAAGTCTTTGTTTATGATGATTTAGACAGTTGCCAAGTTATAATTTTATGATTGGAAATTACGCAGAGCTGACCATCATATTTAGTTAGAGTCATAGATTATGTAACGGCTGCCAATGATTTAAAAAAGTTGTTTTCCGCACAAATTTTCACTTTTTATGGATTGGTGTTCCCACTACTGAATAACAAATTAATATTTCATCATCAGCAAAGGCACTACAAAACCGGTTTCGACCTCTTTGGATCTTCTGATATGTGCCTCGGGTGTCTTACCCACTACTGTTGGTGGTTGACCAATAATTCAAATTGGCTGCTGAAACAGTTGTACTGTCCACTACACTAACAGTTGGTACATGTGCACTCACGTTCGCCAGAGGCCTGGATAGCTCAATGGGTAAGACACTCGACTGATGAAATACAAAGAGGTCGAAACCCCGGTCTCGTAGTGGCTTTGCTGGTGAAGAAAAAATAATTAAATACCTTGCATCTTCTTGTATGTATTGAACACAAGCAAAAACCGACAGCTAACCAATTATTTTAATGTTTCAGATATTTTTCGTAAATTTATTTTATTTTTGTCAATTTATAGATTTTAAAACAACAACAATTTTCTCTACCATGTTGTTCTATAATGTATTACCTGTTGTATCTCTATTTTTTTTTGCAACAAAGAAACAATTAAAAATGACACAAGTGCCAGTTCTTCTACTTTTTGGGTTGATTTCATATGTGAGCTCAGCTGGATACACTACAGGCAATATATGCGATTCGGAGTGCATCGAATATAAGGTGGACAATCGTTTAAATGTAAGAAACTTATGACAATCAATTTGCTAGAATTTAAAGGCATACAGGGTGGTGACATT
Organism: Parotoplana pacifica; assembly: GCA_034780595.1. NCBI lineage: Eukaryota > Metazoa > Platyhelminthes > Proseriata > Otoplanidae > Parotoplana > Parotoplana pacifica. The sequence goes on from JAUYWI010076297.1 coordinate 8,340, forward strand.
GCAAAATTGTGACTAAAACTATTTTTAAAAATTAAAATCAGAATTTTCCAGTGGAATTTATTTTTAAAAGTGTTGATAATTATATTAGTTGTCTGTATAGGATATTTCCAGTGGTTAATGCAAGATGATAGTGCGTTAATCCAGTGAACTGTAGCAGTTCTTGTTGTAGTGGATTAGCAGCATTCCAGAGAGGATCTTAGTGGCACTTTGGTATGCTAATTTTCGACGACCATAATGGTCTATTGTACATGCATTGAGTAGAGATTTGAATAATCTAAAAAAGATTAAAAATGATATTTTCGGCTTTGGTGATCCGTAACAATGCGTCAATGCCGAAGCTAATTGCCTCCATCCCCAAACATTGATGAACGTTTGTCTGGAAGGATGGTTGTTAACTAAGACAAGTTTATTATCGTGATTATAAAACAGGCTTCAAGGTATTTTTTTGTCAATATTTTCAACTTTTTCTCTTCTTGTGCGAAATTGGCAAATTTTCTTCACTTCTATGCTTTGATATGAAATATACGAATATTTTATATTACTTAGGCAATGACTATGCCTAGCCGATGAGGCCCAACAAGGCCGAATCAGCTGTCCTGGTATTATAGATAAGTGGTATATTTTTATTACTCTTAAACATTACTCTTATTAGGGTGACCATATTGATTATTAAAGATTTTTGAGTAGCTGTATTTCGAGTACCTATGCTCATAAAAAACTAATGAGATCAAATAATCAACAGTAATTTCCAAATTCTGCAGCATTTCAAGAAACTGCTTCGCCACTTTATACCACAGAACGCTACAGTACCTACTTGAGAGGGAAAACTGTGGACAAAGTAATTTCTTCATAATCTCCTCTCCAGACTGGTAAATCCTTGAAAAGATATGTAGTATGCAATACTTCTGAAAATGAATTATTTAAGTGGATGACTAGAGTAATAAATGTAGACAGAGGAGGACCAGAGAGATATATGTAGACAGAAAAGGACCAGAGAGATGGATGTAGACAGAGGAGAACCAGAGAGATGAAAGTAGACAGAGGAGAACCAGAGAAATGGATGTAGACAGAAGAGGACCAGAGAGATGGATGTAGATAGTGGAGAACCAGAGATATGAAAGTATGTAGATAGTGGAGAACCAGAGAAATGAAAGTATGTAGATAGTGGAGAACCAGAAAGATGAAAGTATATAGATAGTGGAGAACGAGAGAGATGAAAGTATGCATGTAGATTGTGGGGAACCAGAAAGATGGAAGTATGTAGATAGTGGAGAACCAGAGAGATGAACGTATGCATGTAGATAGTGGAGAACCAGAGAGATGAACGTATGCATGTAGATAGTGGAGGATCAAAGAGATGGATGTATTTTGGAGGAGGATCAGAGAGATGGATGTAGGTAGCGGAGGATCAGACATGGATGAAGACAGCGTTGGAGCCGATAAAATTAAATCAATTTTTGTATGAATTATCTGAATTTTTGTGAAAATGGATAGCAAACAAATGCAAATGAATGCTTAAAAATCACTTACTCCATAATTTCAAATAAAACGAACTCTTGGAAACAATTGATGGCAATAGTCAGGCAGTCCCGGGGTGTTCCGTCCAACAAACGTATACTAATAATAAACGTCCCACATTCGAAGAAAAAGGACGTTTTACTGGCTCCAGCAGGGGCTTTGAAAGCCACAGACCACCTAATGGCCCTGTAATGTTAAATATCGATCTCTCAAAAAAAAATTAGCGTGGTCCTAAGTTTACAGCAAATGAATTTTCGTGAAACTATTTTGTGTTATTTTTTTATTAAAGTTATGTATTTTACATAGACGTTACTTACAACTAGGTGAATTGAATCAAACTTTATTAAAAGTATCATTCATTTTGCTTTCCGAAAATGCATTTCCACAGAACGTAGAACCATGCTATTTTTTAAAACTTACTTGTAACATCAACAAAAGTCAGTACCTTGAATTTTAGGCCAATTGGATATACGAGTGAAATGCCATTTTTGATAGATAGGAATTTAGCATTAGTAGAGCCACGTGCTGGAACCGGGCAGACATTCATTCTCTTCCAATGTTGTTGGACGCAACAGCCTTGGACTGCCCCGCATTATAGCTGGTATGTTTTGTATTTTTAGGGCTATGAACTAAGAACATATAAATCCTACGATCTTTTGGTGGCTACTAAAGGAATGCCTATGAATAATTTCGAAACCTTTTATTGGCCATTTGTTGATGAAGTACTTTTGTATAAATCTAACAACATTCCTAATAGTGAGTACAAAAAATGAATAGGTAAATATTATTAGCTTTTAAGAAAGTGTTTGGACTACCAGATCAGCTGAAACCTCCATGTTGGAGGAATTACGATTGTCACTGCAACATGACCGCTTGCGATTGGACAACGATTTGCTGAAATTGTTATTCTTTTTTGGCTAGTGATGAACATCTTAATTATATCATCAAACAAATTGACAGCAATCCATTTTATCACCAAACTTATGTATAATGATAGATTTTGTATTAATTGTCAAATTGTTACACAACATTCTATCACTTATAATACTACCAATTGCCCAGAACAATAACTATTTTAATCAATAGATTTAGTAATACTAGTTCTGGTAGACTTACAAAAAACTGCAGTAATGTAGTTGTTACTAATTTTATTTCTTACATACTTTTTTGGAGTTATTTGTCATATTGGTTCTTCAATCAACCATGGCCATCACATTTGTTATATAAGGAATATGCATTGTTGGTATAAATGTAATGATTCCATTATCTCAAAAGTTGATTTTGATCTGCTCTTTAATTCAACTAGTGCTTATTTAGCCCATTTTGAATAATAACTAGATTATGGGAACATAAAACTGGTTAAAATTCAACATATTTCTTGTTCTTGTTTTGAATTTTAACAAATTTAATTTTTTAAATTTTTGAATGGATTTTTATTTTGGATTTCGGATATATTAGATAGTACTTTCAATAGCCGAGCTTGAATGACAATCTTATCATGCTTCAGCTTGAGCGTAGAACAAATTTCACCTACAAATAAATAAAACCCAATAGGTTTATTTGGAGAAAAATTATAAAAAACTAGACACCGTGCTTTCGAACCTCTTGGTTCATAATCATGGTCGGTACAAAGTAAAATTAAATTAAACAAACAAAGATAAATAGCTAAGAAGCACACAGTGGGAAGCACAAGTTACATATTATAGATTGGATAATATTGTTAGCTAGAGGGGTGTATATACCATTGAAGAAACCGTTATTTAAATTTGATAACGTTTAATAAAAACAGATTCTAAAACCCGCCTAATTTTCATATCACTGCATTTATAAAGCAAAGGGTTATTAGCAAATCAATAGATTGACCAGTGTCCATGGCATGAACAGCAAGCGCATTGTTGGGATTACATTTATGTAAGTATAGAAGCATTTGTTCCTTAACATGAGTAGAAAGGTCACGTCGTGTTTCATCTATATACCTACGATTATTACAGTTAGAACAATTAATTTAGTAAAACCACAAGATAAGTTAGATGCAGGAGCCTTATAGAAACAACTAAAGATTTAAGAGACGAAGGATAGGATAAAATGATATCAGAATTAAAAGACCGGGCAAGTATTTTATTAGAATGAGAATTAAGCGAAGGCACAAAAGGGACAAAAATCGGTTTGTCATAATTAAATTTGGGTTTATAAATAACCTGAGAAAATTGAGTTTTCTTGGCACGAATAAAGTCAGGTAAGTTAAAGATTAAAATTTTTTTTAAATAAAATTAATTTGATTACTAAGAAGTCCTTGGACGACGCTAAGTTTAATATCAATAGAATGGAACGAAATGAAATATTGGTAACTATTTGAGCGATTGGATTTACAAAAGACTTTAAATTTCAAAAAAGGGAATGATTTAAAATAAAAACATCTAAAAAAGAAATAGAGCTATTACATACTTTCCCATTTTGGCACCGGAGAAATGGCGTATACGTTCATATTCAAGAAAAGGCCATACTAAAACCAAAAACTTGTTCATAATATTATTATTAAAACAGAAGAAACAATTTGAAGGAGTTCAATAAAACACTCAACACTAACCGGAGGAGCTTTCGAGCGAGAAAAACAAATTTAATTATGTTCATTCTAATAAAATACTTGCCCAGTCTTTTAATTCTGATATCATTTTTCCTATCCTTTGTCTCTTAAATCTTTAGTTGTTTCTATAACACTCCTGCATCTAACTTATCTTGTGGTATTTACAAAATTAATTGTCCTAACTGTAATAAATCGTATATAGCTGAAACAGGACGTGACCTTTCTACTCGTGTTAAAGATCATAAAGCTTCTACACTTAAATTTAATCCCAACAATGCGCTTGCTGTTCTTGCCATGATATACAAATAACTTTGTTTTTATTAAAAGTAATCAAAACTCTCTGAACTGAAAAAATGGTTTCTTCAATAGCATGCTAACAATATTATGCAGTCTATAAATATTATGTAACTTTTGCTTTCCACTGTGTGCTTCTTAGCTATTTATCTTTGTTTGTTTATTTTAAGTTTATCTGTGTACCGACCATGATTATGAATCAAGAGGTTGGAAAGTTCGGTGTCTAGTTTTTTATCATTTTTCTCCAAATAAACATTGTTTTTTTTTTACAGTGATAGTACTATTTTGCCAAAAGATGCACATATTTACATAGTTTTGATTTGATCTTGATGAGATGCTGTTTTTATGTTGAAGCCATATATTTCTTTACACATCTTTTGGTTGGATTAAATTCATTACTGTGATGTTAGTACTGTCGAAGGCTTGACAGATTTCATTTTGTATGTTTGCTGGAGTAAAAATTTCATTCTACATATGATAGTGAAGTTCGATAAAAGAAAATGGTTTTATTGATTCTATTCCAAATACATATTAGGAATTAATTAAACTGAATAGAAAACAACGTTGGTACACAATTGTTTATAAATAAATGTCTTTAATTATTCCCCTATGGGTTTCATCAAACCAACAGAATTTTTTATCATATCTTTGTTTGATAGTTTTCAGGTGTTCATAAAATTGTTGTTTGTTTGTCTTATTCATATGACTTACTAATAAAAGTTAGGGTGGTCAACATCTTTTTGAAATTTTAAAACAGTTTTTTTTCTGTTAAAATCTGATGACGCTATCAAACTTCAAGAAATGCCTAGATGTAGTAGGCATGTGTTCTGCTTTCAACCAAAACACCCTTTTCAGGCATTATTGAGTGCGCCATCCATTCTTTATCAAAATTAACTTATGGTATTGATACACTAAAGTGCAAAAAGAAGTTCCACCTTTCTAAAATAGTAAAATTTATTCAATCAATGTGATAGCCCTGAAGA
>JAUYWI010076308.1:0-24938 GCA_034780595.1 Parotoplana pacifica
GATAGGATGTAGCCCCCTCCCCCCCCCCCCCCAAGTGGCGAGTAATTGAAGAAGAAGCAGAAATAGATTTGATTGAAAGTTGTAGTAGCTTGCACTTTTACTATGTAGTTAATCTAACTAGTGCTTGATGGCCACGCTGTCAATATACACAGTACATTTCCGTGATCTATTTGCGTTTTTATTTACATTTACTAAAACCTGTTCATTGATTTTATATAGATTTTTAGTAGATCCGTTAACAATGCTATGAATATAATTGATAATACTCCACATATATAAAATAATTTTGTCTCCATTCTCATAATATGTACAACGTAAACTGCACTGTAAATTAGTTGGTTTTAAAATTAACAAATCTTCCTATCTCATTGTTTTAAATTCAAATACTTTATTGTAACGTAATGATAAATTCCAATTTAATTTATGGTGTATTGAAAGGTGAAATTAATTGCAATTCTATTTTTATCTATAGTCGTAGCACGAATTGTGCTCTATGTAATTTATCATGTGTTTATAACATTTTTATTATTGATCTCTTTCTCCTGTTAAAGTTGCATTTTTTAAAATAGATAAGTACATACACATAATATTCAATTTATTTTGTTGATTTTTTTTTCTTTGTAAAATTTATCTATTAAATTGATACATATTAACATTTCATGTTTTTAAATTCCAATCTATAGTAACTTGTGGCATGTATTCTGGTTAAAGGACAATGTTGCAAAGTACTTAGGAAGCTATTAATAGGCGACGACTGTGGGTTTCCTATATCGTGTAGACAGCTTGTTAAGAGCAAAACAAAAAATGTTAAATGGCTGTTTTAATAAAATCGATATACATTGTATATGTAGTTTAAAAATATCATTTCTGTATTAATTCTGAACATCACCATTGTAGAAAATTTACGATACAGTAAGATATATGATAACAAATTGAAAAAGGATTTTATTTCTTTACCTTCATGTTGTCACTATAGGCCAAAGATGAAATAAAAGGTTTTTGTTACAGATCGTTGAAACCAAGAATATTTTGCTTGACTTTTAGTGTTCAGTTGTTATCCTTAAGCAATAGGTAGAAATGGCATTTAGTTCCCTAATGCATTCATCATTTCATTTATAATATATCGTTTACACCAGACCTTGTTGCTTTACTTCTGTTCAGTCTATACATAGAATTTTGTACATTATAAAGTGTTGTTGATTTATTCTTTTGCATTATTATTGACTAGCATTGGATATTCCAAAGATACTTGATTAAATAAGTAGGTAGCTTTGAACAGTTGTCTTGCGATAATAAAATGTACTTTTTTGCTGAAGGTATTTTGTTTAGACATACGCTCATTCTCTAAGAGTACATTCTTGTAAGAGAAAATGGGAAAGTGATGACTACTTCATTTATAACTATTGTATGCATCAGGGTTAACATGTCGATGTAGAAACACGTAAATGCATTTGTTATCTACGGATTAAAGACTATGAGTATAATAGAGTAATCACTCGGTCTAAAAACAACCATTTTAAAAATAGGTCACTGTTACCTTTTTATCAGGCTCTTGATTTAATTTTGATTTAGTTTTGCTTTTCTAACTTTTCAAGCCATCAGATTTTATAATATTCAAATTCAATATGAAGGCATGCTTCATATTGCTGATAACTTGTTAAGTGTGTTCACTTAAAAGAGGTGTGTGGTTTCTCCATAATGACTTGTTATAATAATTACATGTTCGGTATACGTGTCATCATGTCAAAAATACTGTTTTATTAAAAGAATTGATTTTTTGCAGAGATGTGCATTTTAAATAAATACGTAAAGTAATATGGATATTTTTTATAAAGCCAAAAGGTACAATTTATGTTGTGATAGAAATCCAATCATAACAATGTGTCTATCTTTAAAATATTATTTACTGGTTCATGAAATGTAATTTTTATCATTTTGATCTAATAAAATCTGTAAATAAAACAGGTAGGTAACCGTTATCCTTAACTGACCAGTCATTTCCACCTTTGCAAGTTGCCGTTAGTCATCAGTTGTTATCTTTTACAAATACTTTTCACTAAGTATAACCTTAACAGGTCACTAACAGAATCCGATATATGATATTTGGAGATTTCTGCTAAAACGAGACACTTTGATTTTGGTTTACTTTACAAACACTTATTCTGGGAATTTCTATTTCAATAAATACAAAATGTTTTTGCATTTTGATACCTATGTAAACATTTACATCTATTATTAATATTAATTGTGATTAGCTAATTTGTAAATTTCTCAATTAGTAAAGAAGGTAGCGATATTTAAATAAGATTGCAATACAATACTTGTTTCTACTAGAAGCTTGGAGTGAGACTACTAACTACTGAGCATAGAGTAGGGATTTATATTAGAAATGTAAGGGTAAACTCCTTACTCTATGCTACTGAGTTTACCCTTACATTTCTAATATAAAAGTTACACGTTTGTGTTTTCTTTCAGTTGAACGAATTTAGTAATGTCTGATATTTTGTTGGATAATTTTGTTTTTATAACCTTTCAGGTAATCCTGGCAGCTTAAGGTGAATTTCTGATCTTACTGCAACCTCTCAATTATATAAATGGGAAAGCATTAAGTTTAGTTTGTATAGCATGAGTATTTGAAAATGTAAATTTTATTTAGAAACTTTATTTTATTAACTTATGATCATTAACCGGCTGTGGGGGGTAGTACTACCCCTCTAGCGAATATTCGAATTTTGTCCCATTTTCCAGGTTCCATTAAAATAGAATTGGAGGATGTTTTCCGCAGATTTCTAGGCTAAAATATTTGTTCTCATTTATATGATGATATCCGCTGTTATTGCTTCATATCAATCAGTTAAAGTTGCATTTTTTAAAATAGATAAGTACATACACATAATATTCAATTTATAAAATGTACAAAACTAATCGAAGAAAAGCTTTTAGGTAAGTACATAAATGTGGTAGATAAACCAGTTTTACTATCTATTATAGAAGAAATTTCTTTCAACTCAGTTTATATCTCAACATAGTGAATGTCTGTTATTTTTTTTGTTTAGTTTGTTCACTTAATTTAATGACAAATCAATCAATCTAATAATCCCGAAAAGTACCATACAATTCAATTTAGGATGATATTTAAAACTATATGGTTAATTTTTTGTTAACAAATAAATATTTACAAACATTTGTTAACCAACTTATAAAAGTTCAGGTTTTACTGCTTTACTGTGTTAGTATAAAAGAATGCATGAATCATGTTTTATTACTAAGATTTGGTAAATGGCTATAAAATACAAAATATTTCCCAAGAGATCACTTTTATTCATTAAAGTAGCTAATGATTATATTAAGTGTATTTGTGTATCCAAGTCTATTCGGTGGAGATTTTGATAGTTACATTAAAGCTACTCTATCGCTTTGATAATACGGGATTTGTAAAAATCATTCACTGAAGTATGGTAGACCTACTACTATTCCACTTTATTGAGGAATTGGCTTTATTACTTTCATTGAACAAATAAGTTTGGTTATGGTGGATATAGTTCTAACGCATAAACATGCAAAACATTTTGTTTCTAATTTGTGAAGTGACTTATACCTATTGTTCAAATACATATTTCAAAAATTGTTTTTTTTAAATTCTTTTCCACTAGCTTTTATATTTATGTGTTTATTGACAAAAAATGAAAGTTATGCTTTTATCTACATTTACAATGAGTTTTTGCTCATAGAAATATCCATATACCTAATTCTAAATTAGTTGAAAATGACAGATTCTGTAGATGCAAAGTTGATTAATCAAAATATTTTAAATTGTAAGGTTTTAAAATGATTATCAACATGCATTATTTAATGTTTGTTAGCACAATTCGCCTGTTGAATTTTGTACTACAAAACTAAAATCTTGAACATTCTTTAGCTTCTCAATTAACGTTTTCACTTTCCAAACAGCAAAAATTCTTATACAGGAATTCTCATTTATGAAATCCATAATTTAAATCTTATTTTAGTTTAGAATTGAACATTTATATCCAGTTATAAAGAATATCCATCTAAAATAAAACTAAATATTGATTATTATTACTTTTTAAAATTTGTTATAGCCTATTCACTGTGAAAGCCCAATTCCTGCCAGCCCCTGTTATAGCGTTTCTTCTACAGATGAAAATCTACAGCCCAAACTAAGAATTAAGGTAGGTATTTGAAAAAAATCTAGTTGAACTCATTCATAGAGTTTAGAAACGAAACCTTTTCGTTAGTATTTAGCATTTAGCCAATACTCATCTAGGTAGGTTCTCATATGAGTTTTAGATGAGGGTGTTACAAATAAATATCTCTATGCCCTAAGCAGCTGATGCACCATAATGGTGATAATCGACCTGGGAAAATGAAGTGTAACAAAATATAGGTACATATTATAATACCAAAAAAATATTATTGGAAATTAACATATCAACCTTTATATTTTGTTTTAGTTCATATTATTATCTATTACTATTGACATAGCCATATCTCAATCCGTAGATCTTTGGAAAGTGAGGTGCAAAATAAATGGAGGATAATTGGAAGAGTCATCCTGTCCATTTTTAAAAACTGACTGTTTGAATAAAATTTAATGATACACTTTTTGTGGATGTCATATTTTATTGATTATTTGAAATAAATTTCATTCTATTGTTGCTAGATAAATAGATAAAATCAAATCTGATTTCTTCCTTCCTCTGTTTTTTAACCGTTCTTAGAACCGTCGTAGGAAGCAATGGTCATTTTTTGTTGGTGGCACAACATAATACAAATGGCATAAATGGGTGACAAATAAAGTATTATACCGACAATTAAATAAAATGCCTAGAGGACAATTTATTACCTGCTATTTTATGATTATGCGTTGTTTGATATTAGGCGGTTATATTTTTAGTTATCATATTGATCAATAGATTATTTTATATCTTGGTGCCAGAATTTTTATTAATTTTTCATAATTATGTACTGCATATTATCATACTCAAATACAAATTAATCAAAAAAAAATCTGTGATGCATTGTAATGGATCGTCCGTGTCTTATTGTTTATGATGAATTCATATGCTGTAAACATTAGCTACATATTCTATGCACTCAGTGGTTATTTTTCTCATCTGTAAGGTCCATTACCGGAGTCTACTTTTCTGTCTTCTAAATTTATTGTATATAGAAATAGGAGTTGAATCTATGTGAAAATTTTAATTTTTCGGAAATGTTTTACACATTATTTTGTTCACATCTATTAATTAATTTAATTTGACTTTTAATTTATATACTACTTTCTTCGTATAATAATCAGCTATTTATCTACTCAGAACATTATACGTATTACCGACACCATATAGGTATTTCTAAATTGTTATTAAAAGAAACCATTTATAATATTATTGTTCAATAGTCCTTGACTTCAGTGACATAACAATCACTTAGGATTTAGTATAAAAGGTTAATCATCCACAATAGGACGGTAAGCTACCGATTGTAATGATTAATGATTTATTTATTAGTTAGATATGTAATGGTACCTTCATTACAGTAGGTGGTATATCAATATTATTTAGTGGAATAGTTTTACTTATTTATCAAAATATTTTTTATAGGTAGGTAATATTTAAATTAATTTTTGCTATTTCTTTATGTTTTCAAATAGTTTGAGTAATGTTGTGTTATTCTATTTTGTTTCTATTCACTCAGCTATATACAATATATTCAACAATATTACTGTCAATTTTTAACAATAAACTGATTTTGAAAGGCACCTTTGAAACCAATCAAATTTAATTATTTTTCATTTTGTTCCAATTTAGAATCCACGATCTCGCACTCCTGAATTTGGTCGTTTGCTGCACCAGTCTTATTTATCGCTGTCACAGCGTCAAAACAAATCCAAGAAAGATGAATATAAGCGACTCTCAACACCCTTGTCAACCCTTCAACATAAGTCACAGTTCTTTCATAGACCTCCTACAGGTAGAACACAATTTATTTGTTGCATGATAGAAGTAATTGTGTAACGTTAACTAATTGTTGCATGTTAAAGCGCAATGACTAAGATAATATAAAAATGAAAGTTTTGTGAAATGCAATTTTCATGCAACAACTCATAATATTCTACCATGACTATAACTGACGCACCATGAATTTTGGATAAACATTTTCAATGTTTTCTAGGCTTGCTCGTAAAATAATAGAAAACCTCTAACTTTATTAAATTCAATATAATTAATTTCTTTTGGTTTCGGGATTAGCAATAGAAAACGATCTAATCATTTTTTAAAAACTAGTTTAATCTTTTAATTGTATCAATTTCAGCTGTACAAATGTAATCAGGAAAATAAAAGAGTTTAATTTAAATAAATGGGAAATAGCAATAAAATTTATTTCAACAATGTTTTAACGCATAATATTTTATAATGCCAAATTCTGGTACAAGCGATTCATTTGTTCCAGAGATAAACTGCGCATTTGATGTTACAAGTTTTATTTTATTGTAAAAACTGATGTTTCCTTTTGATTCTATATTGTTTGAAATAAATTACATTTTGAATCAGTTTTTATAATTTAACAAAAGTAATATCCTATTCATTAGGTAATTAGTTGATGCTTCTGAAAGGAAAATGAGTTTAATTACATCTATATTGTATTGTATTCATTTTATAATTTTATTCTAACTCTGTATATTTATTTTAGATCATTTTTCATATCGAAATGCTCCTAATCTTCCGTCTATTACAAAAGGTAGGGTATAAGATTGTTTTATTTATATTTTAAAATTTACAATCAATTTGTCAAGAAGAAGTTCAAGGTCGTATACGATTTATTATACTTTGAGATACTTTTTAAAATCTTTAAATATCTCTGTCGTTGTTTTGTAACAAATTATTTCAATATTAAAATGGCGTTATCTAACTATTTAGAAACCTATAAGTTTGTTCTATTTGGAAAATAGAGATAATTGATTGTAAAAAGAAGTTAAAAAAAGTTTCTATTACTTTTTTTAAACTTTTTACAGTAGGTATCTGATTTCCTACGATTTAATATTTATTATTTAAAGAGGCAGATTTTAATACTTTTTATCGGTCATAAATTGATTACAACTAATTTAAATGTTACGACTTTCTTATTTGGATCTTCTTGTTAGAAACCCCCTCTCTCTCTCGCTCTTTCCTCCCTCTATGTTCTGGACCCATTGTGCTGACTATGTATGTCATCAGTAGCCAATCACAGCCACAATAACTCTGAATTAGATCCACGACCAGCTTAGTTAACCACTCGATTATCGGCTGCTCTTGTTAAAAGCTCATTCAGTTCTATTGAATGTGTTCGTTTTATTTAATACTTCTATTTCTTTAAAGTAGAGTAATTGAAATTTGATTATGATTGTTCATTTCAGGTTCAAGTTTACCAAGTAAGTCCAATAACCTTATTTTATTAATCTATTTTACTATCGTTGTTTTCTTGAAAATCTTGAATTTCACTTAAAAATTGTAATATTTTAGATATCTATTAATTTATCATATACTTATTTTTCTTTTTTCACATATATATATATATATATATATACATAGTCAACATATTTTTCAAGGATTTTAATTGTATGTTATGTTGCTATAGAACATAATGGTAATTCGAATGGAACCATCATTTATTGATATTCCTTATAAGAAAGACAAAACTTCCTGCTCTAATGATTGATACATGACAACATTTTGTGATGGTTTAATGAATCTGTTGTCCTAAATGTCTGATCAAATTTTATTTTTCTTACATCGTAGGTCGTGATGAATTCCCAAATCAGACTTCGAATAATTTAATTGTTTTATAATAACTTGTCACTAACTAATGGAAGACAACATTTATTAGTATTCTTTGATTTTGATTTATTCACAGGTTTCATAAAGTTACCAATTTCCCAGATAGTGTACAACTTTATTTGCACGAAAATGTGCCATAAAAAAGCTATATAGTTCTCTTTTATCCTTGGACTGTCTCACACTGGCTATGTATTTTTTTTATTAGATCCGGATATCCCAATTTAGTCGAATATTATTCTTATTGCACTACCTGTTGTATTGTTCTAACTATTGTGTTTTGTGTTTCGATTCATTTTATTATTTGCAGCATTGAAGGCAATTGGTAAGTCGTAACACCTGCTATGTAAAGTATTTATTTCCTCCAGCATGAAAATTATTTCAGCTTGCATTCTTTTTTTTGGTAGTAACTTGACGATTAATATATTGATTCAAATGCTACAATTGAATCAAGTTTTCATATTGTGTTACTTTTTAAATCAAATTTGTTCACCATTGGTTTGATAATAAATAAAAGATAAAAATAGAACAAAACCCGATAATTTGGTCTTGACGTTTCGATACATTCTTTGTCATAAGTAAAATTTAAAAAAATTCAAAAATAACTAAAATACTAAAGTTCAATGAATACATAAAAACAGAAAATGTCATGATATCATTTGAAATGTATGTTAATCATTGGATTTAATTTGTGAATTATATTATTGGTTTTTGTTCTATTTTTATCTTTTAGTTAATATTACTTTTTAGTTTATAATTTCCCTACTATACAAACATAGACTCACTCAGAAACTGATCTTACTTCAAGACCTTGTCTATCTAATTGTCAAAATGACTCGTTTTGGGCCCTTATCACTAAAAATGTCATACAACTCTGCAAAATACTATTTAGGTATATTCTAATTTAATGATACCTGTGATTATCCACCAAGCATTGAAAACAATACATCATCTTTGTGTTTGTATCTGAAATGACATTGAGTCCACATTTCTAAACCGATTTCAGAAATTAACATCTCAAATCAACCCTTATACCTAATAGCAGGCAAAAACTGAAGGGCATACTTTTTTTTAAATTCTTCTTAATTTTTTAATAAATAACAAAAACATATATTATCAATTTATTTCAAATCAAAATCCGTGGCCAGATTGCACAAGTGATTATAATTTGCGATCTATTATGTACTTACCGGGTACGATTAGTATTAGGAGAATAACATCGAGTAATGCAAATAATTATATCAGGCTTCCATGAAATAAGCATATCGTGGATATTGCATCACATCCTGACTAACACTAATGACACTTAAGGCCGGTGTACACGAAGATAGTAATCAGGTGAGTAGAGCTTTCCAGTAACTGGCCTCTAGTAACTGTCCCTGTTGTAAACACAACTTGTTTCCAGTCAACTGGCATGCCAGTTACTTCAAAGACTTCCTATTTACTAACTTTTAGTCATCTATTTTTGCTACTAGCTATTTGTAATGTGTAAACGCTTACTATCTTTGTTTGACAGAGAAAACTAGCGTAGTAAAATTTATAGAAAATTACTCTAATGAGAAGCAAGAAAAAATAATGTTAGTAAGGGCTGGTAATGCTTCTCGCGTAATTATGTTACATTTTTGAATTTTGGGTAAAAGTTTCTTAAATTTATAGGCAATATTCTGATAGTCGTTGTAAACTCCATTTAATCAATTGTTTTCAGGTCCTTCTGAAAGGAGGATTTTTCAGTCAACCATTTTCCTGACCTAGATTTTTTCTTACATCCTTCTTCTTTTATATATTTACACAATCGTTATATAATATTTGAAAAATTAGCTAGATTATACATAGTAATCTTTTTCTCAGTGAACTTTATAGTTGATTGGCCATGACTAGCACAACTAATAGAATAATGTGAACGCATTGTATTAGCTACTTGTCTGTAAATAAATTATTTCAGTATTTAGGCAAGTAACTCAAAACGTGTAAATGCAATGTGCTAATAGACTAGAAGCTGGTAACTCGTGCCAGTAGCTCGTAGCAAGGTACTGACATCATGTATAAACCGGGCTAAACCATATTAAAACTCTCAACGCCTCACTAACTATTGTATAATAAATTTAATAATCTCACAAGAAATATCTTTTGGAACTATAAGAAATAAAATGGGGGAGGGGGGGTGGGGGTAAATAGTGCCCAAATTGTAAATACAGCACATTTTCGGCACATTTTCGAACACCCTATATAAAAACTGACATATTTTTTGTTCTCTAATAATTGTGAATTTTTTGTTTCATGAACGATCACATATAATAATTGTAAATTATGTTACACTTCTCAAAAAATATTTTAATAAACTATGATCATTGAAAATTAAGTAGTTCGGTTACTTTTCTGCCCTGATTTTGGAATGACATTAAAATTTATAATAGCTACTTGAGGTTTTTTGTGGTAGATGTCAAATGTACTCTTTTTTTGCTTTTTATTTAGATCTATTTTTTAGAATTATGGTACTTATTTTCAAACATTATTGTCATATTTTGGTTTAATAGATACCATTAAAATATCATTTATAATAAAACATAACAGCTTTCATACTATTTTAGGATTTGTGCAGGTATGATATTGGCATTTGAAAGCTCTTAAAATTAATCTTTATATAATTTACTTTTTATTTTATTAAATCAATAACGAATTAAGTCCTCGAATATAATTAAGAGATCATTGTATGTCACCTGAAAATAACTTATTATGGATTCAGTTATAGACAAGCAAATGTGAAAACTAATATTCAAAATTTAAAATTAAGTATTCCCTATTTCATTAAATCAATGAAATGCTACTCAATATTTTTGTAGATGTGTTTGATACTTTATCTCTATAATTGTTGAATCTCAGTGTAATTTGGTGTAGACTAACATTATGAATGTTTCTTGGTGATCATTTCCCCGATATCGTGAGGTAATATGAAAGCTAATTAAACTCGGTGC
Organism: Parotoplana pacifica; assembly: GCA_034780595.1. Classification (NCBI taxonomy): domain Eukaryota; kingdom Metazoa; phylum Platyhelminthes; order Proseriata; family Otoplanidae; genus Parotoplana; species Parotoplana pacifica. Next base: position 10,808 of record JAUYWI010076308.1, read on the forward strand.
CAAATTTTAGCTGAAATCAATCTTTTACAGAATTCTCCTATTTCAATCTATTCTATGTCAAATAGGAGAGATTCGACTGATTAAATTCGAGTATATTTTTAGCACGATTGTTTCCCTTTTGTTTTCAATCCAATCAAGTTTTAGAGCATTATTTGTGGGTGCACGACGACATCATTTCTAATTATAAAATATGTAAATTTTATTTAGCTGACTTTTTGTAAAAGTTGATCAATTTACCGAATTTGTGATTGTTTAAAACCTATTACTAAACATCTCTTGTAGTCTCTTAACCCTAGTGCCAATTTTAAAGAAGATGAGTTAATTTGTATAGACTATTGAGTACGTAGTGCCCTGTGATACATAGATCAGCATTTTCAAGATATTTCTGCACGTTATTTTTAAAAGTTAGTACAATTTATTTGGTGGGAAAATGAGGTTATTTTGTTATTGAATTAAATGACGAGTTCAACAGGTCATGCACGGTATTTCAAATTAGTTCAGAAAATAGACAACATGAAATCGAATTCTCTGTTTCTGGTAGATTAATTAGTAATTTCCTTTTTCTACGTTTAACTTGACTCAGCTCGCTTCTTGGTTGGTTGTTCTCCATTTTGGTCCATCACAGTCTAAGGAACTACTAATTAAGTTTGATTGATTGTGACACTAAAGTTATCATTCCCATTCCAATTTATTTATATTGAACAGATTCAGAATTTTGTTAATTATCAGAGTGTAAATAAAACACTCAAAAAGTAATAAATTTATATTGTTGCTCATTTTATTCGTAATTTTATGTAGGATCTCTGATATTTGCAGGTACTTACATTATGTAGTATTCATTTCCAGTCAGTAGATTGATAGCTGTTTCCTTTTAGTATATTTGAGGCAATCTATAATGCTAAAGTAACAATTTTTTTATATCAAAAAGATTATAATTAAAGCTAAATTTTAGATGTTAAACATTTTTATTTATTACACCTACCTCCTAGACATGTGCATGGAAAACTTCATCTAATAATGAAATTTGTCAATTGACGTTGAAAATCTTTGGTTAAAACCTCACTGGTGTTTTAGAAAATTGTCACCAAAAAAAGATTATCAATTTTCAATAAAATTTTGAAGAACAAATGCCTAAAATCCAGTAAAATGTTGTATATTATTCAAATTTCACATGTAATACAACCCGGGCACAAACGCCGCACTCTTATGGTTTTCACATTTTATGTTATTTTTTAGAAGTGACTGTGAGAAAAGTATGCGACCAACAAAGTTAAAATTTTCACTTAACTATCCAATGACTTATGTGAAGGATGTGTGATAATTTAAACGTTGATGCTCATATACTGTTCTCACAGTGACTAGAATTAACATACAATCTAGAGGGTGAACCATGAATTGCTACAAGTTTTGGATTTAATACTTCCCATGGAAAGATTCATTAACAGATTTTTTTGAAAAAAATCAATAAGGGGACCGAGCTAGGGGCCCTCGAGCAGCCGGTAGCTGAGTGGTTAGCGCGCGATGAACTATGAATCGGCATGTACCGGGTTCGAGGCCCAGTTTTGGCAGCACACTTGATGGACAGGGTTCTGGAAATGCTTAGGGACTGACCGCCTACTTGCGATCCACCTGATAAGTGGTCTAGGTGTCCTCATGGGAGCCGGTCTTGGCCCAAGGGCCGTGAAGAGGATTATAATTGGTGGTCAATGTGTTGCACCTCTCGTGGTGACCGTAGGATACTGGCTACAGCGTATTTAGCTTGCGAAATGGACCCTCTGTACTGGGTTACAGCATTAAGGGCTCTTGTTGCTGTGATTGACTTCAGTGGGAGCCTGACAGTTGGGTCCAGAATAAGAAGATGCCGATGATGTCATCAGGTCCAAAAAATAAAGTATGTTCAATTAACGTCAAGTTTGGTGTGTAAGTCCACTAGGCACTCACTACCACAAATCCAAAAATAGTTTTCCAAAAGTATTGTTTATTTTGGATTTATGCTATCCAGTGCCTAGTGGACCTACAAACTAAATTTGAAGTCAGTTGGACAAAATTAAATTTTTAGACTAGAGGACATCATCTAACTCGTATTGATTTTTTCCAAACAAAAATCCGTTGATGAATCTTTCCAAGTTATCCATGAGAAGTATGAAATTCAAAACTGGTATGGACTTATGGCCCACCCTGTAATAGGCCGAGGTTTTTAAGTTCCGGGATTGTATCAGAGAAGTTAAAATGTCTTTACTGATCCTTAAAAATATTTTTTTCTCGAAATTAATTTTGTGACAACCTATTGACAGTGGCTAATTTTTGTTTTATCGTCATCCCCTCCAACAGTCTACAATGTATTTTATTAACTGCCATTTGTAAGTATATATTTTGTTTTAACTTTTTTTAATTTCTAGCTAATTCATATAGGAAACTAACAGGACAAGCATCCAATAATAAAACACATCCATTATCCAACGGTAAAGCCGTGTCTCATGATCTCACTGATAATAATGTAGCATTAGAAGAAGCAATTCGTCTTTCAGCATTTCCTGGGGGCCATATACCAGACCAAGTGGTTCCACCTCCAATTGACCGTTATGATTGGCCTGCACCTGCATCGACGGGCCTGATATTAGCAGAGAAAAGTAAGTATTTACCTAGCTTTTTGTCTTAGAAAGTATGTAGCTTATTTGGCTATTTTTTTTAAAACATTCTAGATTTATAAAAAAATATTAGTTACTAATTTAGATCGATTTATAATACAGCTAATTACGTTTTTAAAAAAGATTTGAGGTTAGAGTTTTCTATTATTTTAATCATGTATTTACTAAAACTTTTGATCTTTAGATATTAAAAAGATTTGGTAGTTGTATACCTTTTAGCTGATATTTTTCAGTAAATAATTTTATCTGAATTAAAACACTAAGCCAAATAAACAAATTATGCTTTTCTAGCATTTGTTTGCGAAATTACATTGAAGATTTTCATTTATCTTACAAAGTGGAAAAATTAACACATGAGTGCACATTGATTTTAACAAAACCTTTTTATACTTGTGTGTATACGTATCGGAAAGTCAATATGTAAGAATTTCTTACCTTCTTTCTATTTAACTCCAATTTTCAAACAATTAAAATCGATTTAATCTTTTGATGCTGAGAATTCTATAATTACGAATAGGTAACGCGTTTTCTACTTTAAAAAAAGAACAAAATGATCAGCAATTGCTATAATATGCGTACTTTAAGTAATGAAAACTATTACTTTCATAAAATACAGTTACATGTTTTATTTAAGATCAATTTGTTTTCTTAATTTACTGTGTACTACATACATAGCCAGAATTAAGTCAGAGGAGATGGTGAAAACACTGCTAAATATTTTTTCTGCTGTTTTAATTTAGGAAAATATTATTGGCAAATGAATTTAAATAAGTATAAAAATCACAATTTGAACTGAACATCAGCTCTCCTGTTTCTATATAACCGCTTGCTCCATTTTCTACAAAAAACGGTTCATAGATTTTTTTTTAAATATTGTCACCGCATTGTTTTTACAATACAGAATAGTTCCCTGCTTCTGCTATACTAATTTATTGGTGTGCTTATAATAACGCTGACTTTAAACTCGAAGCCTTACAATGAGAATCTTATCATCGATTGTGATGCGACACCAGAATGGGTATTGTGGGGCAGAAAATTAATGCAAATTTAATTAGAATAGATACAAAATGTTTAAAGCGAACATGTTTGGTGTGGAAAATAAGTAATTCGTTTGTACTAAAGGGTTAATCGAATCTATTAAAGCTTGTTTGCTGCCAGTTCTTCATACCAACTGTGGAAATTAGTTAACTTTCATAAAATGTATAAATTAGATTAACTTATAGAGATTCATGATCATCATTATTTCCAACTAGGAATACTACTTGCATCATATCTTTTCTCATTAGTCTCCTACATCATATAATTTCTATGTCATATCTTTCCTACATTATAATATTTCTACATCATGCTTCTTCAACATACATATCTCTTATACTCATATCTCTCCTACTGCATTAGTGTTCTGCATCATATCTCTCCGACAGAATTAGTCTTCTACATCAGTAGTCTTACATCATACTTCTTCTACATCAAATCTCTTCTACATCATGTCCCTTTTACATCATTTTCTTTCTACTTATATCTGTTCTACATTATATCTCTTTTACATCATATTCTCTACATATCTCTTTTACATAATATTCTTTCTACTTATATCTGTTCTACATTATATCTCTTTTACATCATATTCTCTACATATCTCTTTTATATCTACATCATTCATGGTGGCCCTTAACCAAGTTTAAGTTCAAGAAAATTGCTAGTAAAAAGTATTTGCATTTTCGGTGTTATGAATCAGTAGCAAAATATGTAATAATTTGGAAATAATGATAGGCATATTTTTTGAGAAAATGGGGGGGGGCAATCGATATTTTTGAAAAAAAATTTTTTTTAAACAATTCAATGAATAAAATATCGCCAGTGTATGATTTTCTCCAATTTAGGTCGGAAATGACGATAGAAAACATTTCAGAACACAACTTGAAAATTGTTGGTGTACTTTTCGAAAAAAAAATCGATATTGATTTTCTAGCTATTTTGCACTACTTGAAGTACACATATAAAATGCTACACATGTACACATAAAAAATGCTAATTTAAAATGTTTTTTTATTAATCCTTATGGAGATTAGATGTTGGATTCAAAAAATATATAAAATCCGGTGGAGTGGTTATAAAATAATAATTAATTAAATGTTAGTGTGTTTATTAAATGTAATGAAATCCGCAAAAATCCATCAATTTTAAGCTATTATTTCACATCAGAAAAAAATTGCCAATCCACAATGTTTTTATCATTAACGAATGACAGAATTGAACTTTCATCAAGATATAAAATATTAGAAAATCGTTGGTATTTTTTTTACAAATATTTAGATTTCAATTTTCAAATGCAAATTAAAAGAAATAAAAATAACATCCCTGAAAGTGTGAACGGCCGATATTGCACATGCTAATTAGTTAATTTCTCTAACACCAAGCAGTGCAGCGCCCATAAATGTATTACGAGCTAATAAGAATATGTATCCAATTTGCAAGAAGAATATTTTTACAAGGTCACACGCGGTCAACCTATGACGTCATATACAATTTTTAGCCAGAATCGTGGAAAATAGTATAAAATTGAATCTAGACATTAGAAACATTTGTTCCATATAAATGTATTTTGAAAGTTGTAGAATTAAAGCCAATACATCTTCTGACATCAATATTTAACTGAAAAAAAGTTTACTGGTGATGCTAGGTCAGGGCCAAAATGGTCCAGAATGGTTCTGATAGGTACTGTGAGCTATTTTAGAAGGTCCTTGAGGCCAGAATGTGGCTCCAATCAGCACAATATCTCATTTTAGATTCTAAAGATAAGTGTTTATCTTTTTAACCAAATGTAATGGGTTACCAAGCTTCTGGTGTCATATTGTAACCTTGGTAAAATAGCTTCCGTTAGCTCTCAGAACCAGTATAAGCATCTTTGAGAACATCCAAACGCCTTAGAAGAAGTTTGGTAACCCAATAAAATGGCATTAAAAGGACACAAAATTGTCTCTATGAATCTAAATAAAATATACTGAGCTGATTGGAGCTATATGCTGATTCTAGGATCACTCAACTAGCTTCAAATTAGCTCTCAAAATGGCCAATACTGGTTTTGGAAGCTTCTGGAAGCCATTTTACCTGGTTTAAATGATAAACACTTATATTTAGAATCTGGCTTGATTGAATCCAGATTCTATTTATGTCTGGATTCAATTTTATATTATTTTCCCTCGTTTCTGGCTAAAATGGACCTGACCTAGCAACTTTCAAAATATTTTATATTGAATAAAATGTTTCTCTTTATGTCTAGATTCAATTTAATATTATTTCTCCACTTTTCTGTCTAAAAATATCTATGACATCATAAATTGACCCCATATGACTTTGAAAAAATGTTTATAAAATGTCTCTATAATCGAAACGACAGATTTGATCTTGGTTTCGTTCGATTTAACAAATTGGCGTATATGTTTAGGATATGATTAATTGTCGTATCACTTGAAACTAAATTTTTATACAATAGTATATAAATAATATTTAACTGGATCAATTTAATATAATGCAGGCAACATTTTGCATCCCCAGGCAATAACAGCAATATTCACTCCGCTACCGCAGACGCCAATTTATTTCAAGCTCACCACATGCCGCCTAGGATACTAACAAATCACAAGCCGAGTTTAAAACAGATTTAGGATTTAAAATTCCTTTACCATTTTACAGTAATGGTAATTTGATTAAATTTATCAATTTTATAACCCAGGCGGTATACGTTCCTCCCATACATTCCCAGTAAAAGCCAACACCAAAGTTTAACATAAAACATAGATTTGGCGATGACTTTTGTACAAGCCCAATAAATGCCAACTTCAAAGCTACAGCATAATCGATTTTTGGTGATAACTTTTCAAAATAAAAGACAAAAAATGATGAAAAGAAATGTAGATAATATTTGTGGAATTCCAACATAAATGAAATCATATAATATGATGAGGATTGCTTCTCTAAATAAGTTATCCTGCGGCATATGGGGGCGGATATAGTCATTTAGTGAATAAAGATGACTCCTCGAAGTACCATGAAACACAATGTTCCCACACCATATAGTGGCGGGGATAGTCTGTTAACAGTTGAGGATTGTTCCTCAAACTTAAATGTTTCACATGAAGTCACGTTTTAGCCTCGCTATTTGATTGCATTAGCCACCATCAACTCTGGGAAATCTTATCAATGCTTAGTTTCCAAACTCATATTATCAATTTGGTGAAGGTACACTATCATAACCAAACCGCAAAAATTAGGTGGAATAATGATCACTCTTAAGTGTTTCTTGTCGACAAAAGTATACGTCAGGGATATTTTTATCACCACATCTTTTTAAATGTGTACACTGAACAGCTATGAGAGAAGCAGAAATTGAGGAGTTTGGCATAAAAATCGGTGGAACACAACTCAACAATCCTAGGTATGCCGACGATACAGCTTTGATTGCAGGAAATTAGAAAGAAATACAAGTAAATAATGCTGGAAAGAGGCGCCTCCTGAAATTGAATGCAAAAAAGACCTTCATTATGCGAATTGGAACAGAGCTATCAACAAATGGAAGAACGCAAATTGGTGGGGAAACCATTGATGAAATGGAAAGGTTCAAATACCTAGGATCGATCAAGAAAAATGATGGAAGCTGCCTGGTGGACGTGAAAACGAGAATTGCTATGGCGAAAACAAAAATGTGTGAAATGATCTGCATTTGCAGGGATTAGAATCTTCCGCGGATTCGCGGAATTCCGCGGATTTTCAAGCTGAAAATGTTATTTTTGTAATTCTTTTAAAAATGAATTAAAACTTGTAGGGGGTAAGGGGTCAAGGTCTTTTTAAGTACTTGTATGTTTTTATTTTTCTAGTATCAAAATGGACAACATCAACACATTAAAAGAAAGATTATTATACAGTGTACTCTCGATATAACGTCATTATCACTTACTGCCCAAAATTTTGCAGAAACAAATGGCACACAATGTTAAATTCTCGTTGCAACACCAAAATTCATATACTGCCATCCTCCAACCTTTTTTCTGAATGAATGTCTCAATCATTATACATTTATACTTGATAATATGCCAAATACACCTAACAGCATATTAAGAAAGTCTACCTCATAGGTATCCTTCGCCACATTTCTTTTCAATCAAAATCACAGAAGAAAATAACAGATTATTTTCTAAAATAGACATTGTTGAACATTAATAATTATGTACCTACCTTATATTATAATTCAAATTTTTATGTAAATATAGTATATATGTGCATTTATAATGTTTACAAATGCATTATAAAATTTGCTTAGGTACATACAAAAGTTGATTATATATAGAGGAAATATATTTAGACTAGTATTTCAATACAACGCCAAATTCACATGATGCCAGCCAAAGACTCTGAACAAATGCTGGCATTATATTGAAAGTACACTGTATATATATTTCATCCCAATGGGCCTATTAAATATTATTCCACATTTTTTTTCATTTTCCATTCTAATCCCTGAACAACAAAAAAATCACAGGCTCTTGAATGTTTCAATGGGAATGCTATCTGGTCTACAGCTTTTGCCATTTTTTGTTTTTATTAAATGCCTAGCTAGCTCCTTTGTTACTGCATTCAAAGGTTCAAAGACCAAAGGTGGGTTATGCCAGTTCTTGGTTCTTGTATCTTTTCTCTACATTTAAAAGTTGGTTGAAAGATTCTTTCTATCTGGATATGTTGTTCTCGCTTCCTAACAGCACTTCTCCTTTCTGATACTTGATGTAGGAATGCTTGTAGTTGCCTTTAGTGTCTTTAACTCTTGATTTTGGCAATTTATAGACTGTTTTAATCCCCTAGAATCTAGAATCTCTTATGCTCTTTTTATGCTTTGGCCTTGGCCACTGCAATAGCTTCTTTGGCTGCCTGTAAGATGCTTGATTTTCCATGGTTGTCTTTATGCTTTTCTCAGAAAAATTTATTTTTCTTGCTATTGACATCCTTTACCTTCTTGCTCCACCACTCTAGGTCTCTTTTTCATGCCACACTTGCATAGTGTAGTGTTATTGTTTTCCTAATCATTGAAGATATCTTTTGTGCCTGCTCTTGAGAGCTCACCATTTTATATTTGCTTCTGTTTTCCTGAGGTTTGCTTTCTCTTGATCCCTGTAGCAGGGCCCATAACAACTATTCTGTGCTGATTTATCTGGAATAGTCTTGCTGTCCATGATTTACTTAAGAATCCATCTGTTTTTTAAGATGCAGTCAATAATGACTCAGATTTCCACTTATGAAAATTACCAGCTGATTTTGGGGCTTGTTAAACCATGTGTTTACAATGACTAGCTCTGCATCAGAAGAATCAACACTTTTTCCTATGCCTCATTATTAGTTCCCAAAGTTTTACTGCTATGTACCTGAGACTCATGCCCTGTTCCTACATGTCAATTCACTTCAACTCCAATAATAAAACTACTGTCCACTATTGCTGTTTTCTCTTCCTCAGTAAGCCCTTGTGTGGTGCATATGCAGAAATATAGGTTTCATTTGTTCCTGTAGTGGCTGCTGTAGTTGTCATAACTCAGTCTGCTATTGCATTTGATATTTAGTATTATATCTACCAGACTCTTTAATGATGATGCTTCCTACTCCATTTCATTGGTTCTTTATGCCATTGTAGTAGATCTTGTAAGCCTGGTCTATCTTCTTTGCTTTTGTTCTTTTCCATCTGACCTCTTGGACACAGACAATGTCTACTTTTCTTCTCAGCATATCTGCCACTTTTATTGCTCTGCTGATGGATCCCACATTCCAAGTTGCTACTCATATGTTTGTTGTTTAAATTGGCTAGCTTCTTTGCCACATTCACTTTAGATCGTGATCCTGTCATAGTCCTTGCTCATTTCTTATGCTACTCAGTTGTAGGCAATGCACATCACCATAGGGTATGCCCTAGCTCTATTTTTCTTGGCTTGTGATGCTATCTCATATTGCTTTGGCACAATTTTTACTGCTGTCATGCTGTTGCTGATGCCAACCTTCCTTATTTTCTCAGGCTTGGGACCAGTACATGTCAGCCAGTACTGCTCCCCCATACCTAACTCCATGCATAAGCTAAGGAGACAGTTAATTAGGTCAGCTTTTAATCCTTGTATGCAGTTCCATGTCCACCCTGTGCCAGAGTTATCCACCTTTAATTAATATTGCATACTAACAAACAATAAGTAATGTTCTTATTAAAGTCTAACATTTTTTTAAAGAGCTAATAGTTTTAATAATACTATTACACCATGTAACAACAACTAATTTTGTTAACCAATTATTTTTAACAGGTTATTTGTTTTGTTAATCATCAAACTAAAGAATACTTCTAAATTTTATCCTGCTAATCAATATTAAAAAATATCATCAACATTTTTAAAAACACTCACATGCCTGGTGCATTGATCATTAAATGTGACATGAGACAAGTCATTGCTGTTTTCTTGTAAATTAAAATGGCTGTATGATACTTTATCTTATCATAGAGATAGGATAGTTATGTTTGTGTTAGTCAATCAGTACTTTTTATAACAGTCTTCATATACTACATTTCAGTTAACCTTCTTGTGGCTACTGCAAACATGATCCTGCCAGTTTTTGTTATGTTGTTGTTGTGATGTTTTTGTAAATGTTGTCAGTAAAGCATAGAATTGTTGAAGGAAACATTTCTTCTGTTTAGCTTTCAATGCATACTTTGGTGTTCAACTCAGTGTTCAAGTGATGAGAATCTTGTGTGAAATTGTAAGGTTGTAGTGACTGGTCATCATAGGAGAAAGAAAACAGATGTCTTTGACTATCCAAACCTTCCGTCATCACTGCAACTAATTAAATACCATGAAGAAACCTCTGTCTCAAGCTGTCTTGCATTGGTCCTCCAAGATAGTTCCAGTAGTGAAATAGATGATGATATTCCTTATGATGTCTCTTCTGTTCAAGCTGAACCTAATTCCTAAAATATTCAGAACTCAATGACCTGATAAGGGATTTTGGGCTAACAAAGTACACCAAAATAGTGGAATCTTTTGGAAGAGAGCTGTAAGGTAACAACATGGAGACCAACACCATATGTTTACCCAATATTTCATTCTTGACAATAAAGTCTGTTTATGACATGACATCAATGGCTAATTTAAAGAAATTTGATTTCCTCATGACCCCAACCATTGGAGACTTTTCATGATTCAATTTGAAACTTGAAAACTGTTGTCACCAAAGCTGCATATTCTGCATTCACGTTTGAACTACAAATATGGGTGCATCAAGATGTTCTGGAGTTTGAGAGGAGGTACCAGGGGAATACAATGCACATATGATGGTAGATAGTTCATGAAACTGAGCATCAGGACAGTGGGACAAAGCAGAAAATCTATGCATTTTGAATGAATGATTTGTGTTTCATACTACTTTATTTTTATTTGACATTTCCTGTCTTTTTTATATCACTTTGGTACAGATTCAGTGATGTTAAATGTAATTACATGGTGATTTTACTATTTTTCGAAAAATCATGTCATTTTTAATATCAGTTTGTGGGATAAAATATAGCATTTTTCTTTATTTTTGAGTCTTACGAAAACATAAACAGCCAACATTTTAAGTTAAACTAAATATTGTTACATGGTGTTATAAGTAATTAACCACATTTATGAAATCACACATAAATGAATTTTCATTAAAATTGCTTCTTTAAATATAGCAAACTAATTATTGGAATACCATCTATCTACATATATTTATATAAATAGAATATAATTTTAGACTGTTTTATTATTTGTGGATGACTGAGGGGTGTAAAACTACTTCCCATCCAAAAGAATGATACTTGCCATGGATTGATTGTGCTGAAATTTGGTGCACACCTTTGAAAATTCAACATCAATTTTTTTGGAAAAATCAACAATGGTCCTGTGCTATAAGGGCAAATGATGTTATCAGGTTCAAAACATAAACTTTGTCTGATTGACTTCAAATTCTGTGTTGGTGGACTAGTAGGAACCTAGTAACACAAATCCCTAAATATTTTTTGAAAGAATATTTGGTTATCATTTTTTTGGTCAAAAATCGATAATTTTGGCTAAACTAAAAATGAAACATCCTATTTCACTCAAATTTGAGTTATAAAATGATGAAGGCATTTGAAATATTGTATTAGAAAATTGGATGTCTCACCTTTATGATTGTTGGTCTATAAAATGAGATATTTATTGAAAGTAAATTTCTACACAACTAAACTTCTCTAAATTATTTGAAATGACATTATTAGTTTTTGGATCATTTTTGGTGGTTTTTGAATGATTTTCTTTACTGAAATTGAAGTTGAATAAAATCCATTTTTAATGCATGACCAATTTTAGTCCCAAAATCTTGAACCTGCTCTGACTAAAGCTATGAAATTTTATGACACACTAATAATTTAGCTGAAAATGAAGGCATTCTAATGAATTGTTCACTTTTATTAGCACATTAAATTTTGTAGTTTTTCCCTAGGTATCTAAATATACAGGATTTTTAATATATGTATGATAAAAAATAATAACTTTTTGGATCAGTAATTTTTTATCAACCCTTCAGGATGGTTATAGGATGTAACAACACACAAGTCTCTTATTTTGAATATACATATACTATCTAGTAAAAAGTTAAAGATAGTTGCTTTTCATTTGGCTAGAATATGTTAAAGTATGATGGATTTGTAATATACCTGCCAAATATTAATCAATTTGGTTATTTGACTTCACAATTAATCTTTTAAAAAAGAGTATTTTGCAAAATTAGGTCAAACTTCAATTTTTTAGATGGTTGTATCAATCTCATGGGTATGAAATCAAAATAATTTTGACATCAAAGATTTGCAAGAAAATTTGATGTGGTGAGTACAAATGTCAGCCAAATAGGTTGAACTATTTTCAAGCTCTTTAAAAATGTCTAGGTGGTACTCTTACCCTCCTTGGCCAATGGAAGTTAAACAGTATCAAAATTTTACCAAAGTCATTTGAATAAGATTAATCCATGAACTTCTATATATGTAGATATAAACTATTCAATGTCTGAAAATATTTCTACATTCAAAGTTAAAGTGGTGTCTTATGAATTTCAATCTTCTGGCCATGGTTATCACATAGCACTTTTGGACTCCTACTATAGGAGAGAAATTAACAATAATACAGGATGCATCAATTAAATATCTAGAATGTGTATCTTGCCACAATAGCAACAATGTTATCAGTGAAATTATTGCCTACTAGGCTGAACAAGCCAATATTACTTACTAAGATAACTTTAATTGAGGACACAAATCATTTAGAATCTGGACCCTCAAAAAATTTTCACTGCTTCTCTTGCAACCATACTGTCCCGAAATCTTCTGTATTTAGCTTTGTCAATCCTGTAAAAAAATTGTGGCCATTAGCCATTAAATGAGAAAGCAATTTCCTATTTTATAATTAAGTAGGGATATTTTGGGATATTAATATTGTAACCATTAATTGAGGTGGCTGTAAATAAGGTTTCACTATAACATTTTTTCAATGCTATTCAACTCTTCACAGATTTTGGGGGCTATCACATATTTGAGGCTCTAAAAGGCCTCAACTATTTTGAATGAAATTTGATATTACTTAAATAAATCTTTTGATGTAAAATGTTTTTTTTGATCTGACCCTCCTAAAGTCATGGGACAGTCCTCTGAAAAATGGAGTTTGTCCAAATTTGGTAAATTATTCACTCACTTTTTAGGGAAAAAAATCAATCCTCAAGTCACAAATTGACTAGCTTAATTAATGATTGTAATTAGTTAATGTACATTCCAGCTTTTGAAAAGTTGATTTCTGTGACCAGACTTCAACCTGATAGCCATTTTAGAAATGTTAATTTTGTAATTTAAATAAATGTATTGATTATACTTCTTAATTTCCAGAGTATTGTCTGACCTATGTTTAAAATGATTTAAAAAATCTGAAACTTTTAAATATTTTGATATGAAAATGTTAAATTTAATTTGCTAATAAAATGTAAATAATCTATAGGAATTCCTTCTTATTTTTGGCACATCTCTAGTCTTTATGTACTATGATGTCACTAACATGAAAAGGAAAAAGACACAGCTTTATCCAAAGTCTAAAAATGGGGTGCACTGAGTTTTGTAACCAAACTAAACCAAAGCATTATTAATCAAATTTTCTCAAATTCTATTTTAACAATACTTGTAAAAAACATCCCAAAACTAAAAAAATGTTTAGAAACTATTAATGAACTATTTTTACATCATTTAGAGCCATTAATTATGTATAAATATTGCTTTTGAATTTCTATATGAACCAGTCCTGCTATTGTGGCTATATACACTGGAGTGCAAAAAGAATCGCCACTCATATAATAGAGATACTTTATCCAAAATTGTATTTATATTAAACTCACAAATTTATTGATTTCTATGTTAATTAAAT
>JAUYWI010076309.1:0-13717 GCA_034780595.1 Parotoplana pacifica
CTCGCCGACTGTTATCCATAGTGTTTCCATTGATTGCTGATTTCCATAGTAGATTTCTTGGCAAAAAACAAGCTGGATTGCAGTTGCCTTGCTTGTCGCAGTACAGAGGCCAAAATCGGGCTCGCCAAACTGCCCTTTGATTCGGCTCGTTCGCTGGCTGCAGATACTATACAGGACTAGGCTTATTTAAAGGCGGCCACACGCGCCTTGTCGCATCCACTTCATCGGGAAAACTGAGAGTTTTAGAAATGAACCTGCCCTGTCAACAGCCAATTTCTCTATCCCTCAGTCGGACGCCGCTGTTGGTCCGGGACTGCTTATTCGTCAATATAGACTTACATCGCAGCTAACCAGCATATCTGATGGCTGTTCCTCCATCCGCCACCTGAGGACCCACCCCTTTCCAGTTACAGCTCTGGATCCCAAGGCTGATGTTAACCCCGGCCAGGGTACGGATGTGTAATTAGTCAAGATGCTTTTCAGGACCAAGATATAGTTTAACTGCAGCTATCGTATTGTAGGATAATTGCTAATAATTCTCTAATACGAACAATACCAATTATCGAAGCAACCATCCATTATATTGAAATTTTAATGTTCTTTGTTTCTGCCATCAATACATTCAACTACGCTGAAAAGTAAGAAGATCGAAGACACAGTTGAAATCCCAGTGAAAGAAACAATCGAGCCCAACTGAATGACACAACCGAAACCCAACTTGTTCATTTTTTATATCTGACAGACAACATTATGATCAAACTATTTCGTTATCTTCTAGATTCAACTCATTTCTATTTGGGACTTGTTGTGCCTCTAGTAGGTATGCAAACGTTGGTATTCTATTAGCAACGACGCGCATTTCTGGGCTTCGTTGAAACTTAAGAGCGAAACAATGTCAGAGAAACAAACATGTTGTCTATTGTTCAATTAAAGCCACATCTCAAAGCTGTTCGGGTAATCATAAACATACAAGTTACTCTTATTTTGGATAGCATCAATGGTTGAAAAAACGACTATTGATCCAAATTTCAATACCGATTCTCGCTTGCCAAGGTGTGCATACCCAGTACATTGCAACAAATTAGCTTTGTTGGTCTTAGAATAAAAACTGAGCACATTCGAAGTGTTTGTAGCTAGTTATTTAATTTCCCTCCAGATTAAAAGTGCACAAATCTCTCACCTTCATTAATTATGACTTATATAAGTACACCACCACTTATCTGCTTTGTTGGAAGTATTCCGAACAAATATTGAAATTAGTCAAGATAAAGATTTCAGCCATTTTTGTTAAAGAAACATCAACATTATTTAAAACAAAATGAGTTAGACTTTAGCAATGTGACATTGTTGGTTTACTTGGAATTGAGAATTACAAAGATTTGGTCAAACTTTCCTTTTCCTCACTTAAACCATTAGACCATAATTTTTTAATTTTATTATCTCAACTTCCATGGTTTACACTTTTTGTGTCTTTTGAGAGACAATTGTTAGTTTATTGAGACAGGTTAGGATAATGTCTTGGGACAGAGAACATACGGTTTCAAAGCGCTATTCACAAGAATAACTCGATTTGTAGTGTCTTCTATCGTTAGGCTCTCTCACACCCGTTTGGTGCACCCAGTCATGATGCTTTAGACATACATTGCATGGAATTAATTTTAACACTCGGTCACTTTCCTGTCACCAGACAACATGCTTTACTACTAACAATAACTGCCTTTATTTTTCCAATACTTAATTTAGTAATTTAATTTTAAATAAAGAAATATGTTTTTTCCTCTGAAGTAACAAATCCTTTTAAGGAAATTTTGGAAACCATAATTTCGATAGCCTCCATTATACAGAATTCCCGCGCCTGCAATCTAGACCGGGTCTGATGTAAACACTCCTAATCTTCAAAATTGAACCAAATAATCCACTGGCAGAGTGTCCAGCATTTAATTTTTAAATATGAAAAGTAAAATAATCCACATATACTATTTATTTGTCCAACTAGTTTCGATCTACAATGATCATTCTCAAGGTTTTACAAAATATTACAAATAGAAAGTGATTTGTTTACACCAATAATAAATGTTCCAGATAAACAAAATAAATTAAACATATCGAAAATTTAAAAAGTTAGAAAAGCTTCAAAAGATAATTGGAGGATTGCATACTTTTAACATTTAACAATAATCTTAAGTGTTGAATATTTAAACTTTCTTTAATTAAAAAAAAAAAGTCAGTGGAACCAGAGTCTAGAATGCTAAAATTATCAAAAACATTGTTACAAGAATTACATTGTAAAAGGTGTTCAAGTATTTTTTGCTTTGACAGTAAACTATTTACTCAAACAGATGATGTTATGATGCGCTGCCCATTGGGACCAACCCTTGCAGATTGTTGTGTGCCATTCCTAGAGAACATATTATATTTTGAAGCTTTTTTAACTTTTTAAATTTTTGATGTGTTTAATTATTTTGTTTATCTGGAATATTTATATATTGCTGTAAACAAATCACTTTCTATTTGTAATATTTTGTAAAACCTTGAGAATGATCAATGTAGATCGAATAAATATATGAGATTATTTTACTATTCTTATTTAAAATAATCTACTCGTCATAGAGCGGATTAGAAACCTCAATCTTAGGATTGCTAGTCCAAAGTTGTGCAATGCAAAAGAGAGCAGAAACGACAACCATTTTAAATCAAATTTTGTTTCACAAATGTTCTCTACCCATCGGTTCTGAGAAAATGTTTATGTTGTAACTTATCCACGTGTTCTATTGAATTATTTCACTCTTTCGGCTGCCATTCAGGGACTCACCTTCCAGTTTGTAATTGCAGATTTTCGTTGTTTGGCCAGCGTTTTATTCTGTCTGTAAATGACAACCAGTCCCCTCTCGGTTTCTGGACGTTTGGGGAAAGGGATTGCATATCCTTCAAGAAATTTCAACAAACGTTTACGACTGTATGTTCTTTCCATGTTTATGACTATGTTTGCCCACTACAATAGAAAACAAAATGTGGAAGCTTGTTGTTATGCAGTAGGTAAAAATGTGACTTTAATTAAAAATAGATGCATATCGATACGGCCAATTATAAAATAAATCCAAGAGAATGCATTTGTAAAAATGTATTGTTGCTATTCAATAATGGTAATCCTTCAACAACAGATTCAAAATTAAAAGTTGATTAAATAAAAGCTCGTGGTAGCTAAAGTTTAACTTGGTGAAATACCAATGAAATCATGGTTATTATAAGATAACATGGTAAAAATTAATTGATACTATCCAGTAATAGGCACGGGGAGTATCAACTTTATATTGTTGTTTGGATAATAACTTAGCTACTTTTTAAAGGTCAATTTTTCATAACTTTAAAACTAATGAACCAATTGCTTTAAGATTTGGATCATTGATGTGAACTTATAAGAGAAACACATTTTTACTATTTTACATTTCTGATTGTATTGTTTTATGGATTTTGATTTTTGGATTTCGGATATACTAGATGGTACTTTCAATAACCGAGCTTGACTGACCATCTTGTTATGCTTCAGCTTTGGTGTAGAACAAGATACACATGATTACATAGTTTTGATTTGATCTTGAAGGGATGTTGTTTTTATGTTGAAGCCATATTTATATTTTTACACATCTTTTGGTTGGATTACATTCATTTCTATGATGTTAGTGCTGTCGAAGGCTTGACTGATATTATTTCTTATTTTTATGTTTGCTGCAGTAAAGATTTATTCTACATATTTTAAAATTGCAACGTCATAGATCATGTAACCTTTGGCTTGAACCAGTTCCAAGAGCCAAACAACATCCATTTTGAATCGACTAGAACTGAACGATAATAAATACTTTTGATTATAAATGAGTTAAATATTAATTGGCTACTTTCAGTATGTTTGGACTCCTCGAATTTGACTTATATAGTAGGGCCGATAAATATTGATTTTTCTCAGCAGTTATGATAGATATGAATATGATTTTTTAGAACTATATCACTGATGTTAATACTTACATTTTTTAAATAACTATTCTGTTGCTAAGATATTTATTGTTATGATTTATCAATAGGTAGTATGTAGAAAAGTCGATAATATTAAATATCTCAGGAACAAAAATAGATATTCTTTATTTGTTTGAAAGATATTAACGCCAGTGCTATAATTCTAAAAAAATGGTTCTAGTCCATTCAAAATTGATATTTTAGGCCCTTTGAGATGGTCCAAACCAAAATTCATGTGGCCTCTATGACATTAAAATTTTAAAAAATATGTTTCTCTTATAAGTTTACTTCAATTATCCTAATTTGAAAACAATTGGTTCAGTAATTTTAGAGGTATATAAAAAATGACCTTTAAAAACCAGTCTAAAGTTAATGGCACACAAAATCTTGAGTTGACAGTCTCTTGTAATACATATTATGTCCCTGAATTGGCATAAAAGGCAATATACCTAAGTGGAAAGTTCATTAAATGAAAGTTAATTTTAGGTAATAAAGGTTTTATGTAGTTATATACCTATCAAATCATAGGTAGTTTAGTGGAGAAATGGTAACATTTGCTTGTTGGCGGCATTAGTAAATAAGATTGGACCATGAATTTCTGGGCCTCACACCAAAATTAGTCTAAATTTGATAAAAATCAGTTCATGAGTGAGGAATTTGAAGAAAAGATAGATGAAATAATTACTTTTTAAGACAATAGTGTTTTCTAAACTAATTGACCGATTTTGAAAAAAAATAGAATTGATATAATATTCGTATATTATTTATATAAAACATTTGCATAAAAAGAGATTGAATTACCTACTGCCTCAAAATTTCCTCGCTATATTTATCACTATTACAGAAAACAAAAATGTCAAATTAAAACATTGCCATTAATTTATTTTAGTAATAAATTATGTTTCGTCTGATCTTTTTAGTTCGGATTTTTTACTTTAATTATAACACACGTACATATCTAGATTCACACTGGGATCTATTATAATTTTCGTCTCGAAAATTAACATCCTTTAATGTACATAGGTCAAACAAACAGTTTATTTTGATGAAGGTTAATCTTTAGGTAATTTTACCGTGTTTTTCTTCATATAATCGAATAGAGGCATAATTTTTTCCCTGCACAAAATTATAAACAACCAACAATTCTGGGTGTTCCTGATCTATCTAGAATATAATTTGCTAAAATTAATTAAATGTCGGTTTAGTTAATATTCTAATTAAAAACGATTTAACAAACACTGCGACATTACGTGACTTACATCATGGAGAATAGAAAGAAAGTGTTGTATTAGTTTTTGACGTTTGCTTGTTTTTGAGAATATAATAAGTCCGCGGTCGACCGCCTCTCTTAAATGGTAATACAAAGGTTTTTATAGGGATTTAAATACATTAAATATCATCGCAATTCCTGTCTACATGGATAGACAAGGCATATACTTTGGGTGATTTCAAAGTTGGTCTTAACACTATAACCTCCCTCTGTTTACATTTAATTAATTTTAAAACCAACCATAAAATAAAGAAACCTTTTTAGAATGTTGTAATAAATAAAAGATTTAGATTAATGTTGTTTTTTATTTCAAAATTGGTTTACGAATAAGATATAAACCTTAAAACCAACAGAGGTTTTAGTCTTAAGACCAACTTTGAAATTACCTTTTTTGTGATATAGTACTAACTGCAAATATTATTTAATAATAAGCCATACAATATTGAATAACGTACAGTTATCCATAATATTTGAATTAGTTGTAACAAATAAGCTTGAAACATCGCGATATCTACAACAAAGGCTTGATATGATCACCGGCACAATATAATACCAAAGAAAAATCGCAATGTACTCTTGATGACATCCTGCCACAATCGTGTGCTTGTTGTAGATAATACTCGAAAAGATACGAAACCCTAAATATACTTGATTATAATTTAGGGGGGGGGGGGAGTGGACAACATGAATGGACATATTGAAGATTTTTTCTGTAAACGAAAAACAAATCGATACACTATGTTGTTGCTTTATAATTTGATTGACATTTCAATAAACAATTTCTATTATCCTTTTGGGACGTGATTACAAGTTAACAAAGAAGGAATTTATGAAGAGGCTTGCTGAAAATATTACTTATCGGTGAACTGTTACTCGCATTCAATGCCCAAAGCATATGAGTAAAGATTACTCTATGGCCCAAAGGAAGAATACATCCATCCACTGAACTTTTAATTCAATTGTTTTTGTTGTGCAACTGTGGTTTGTGTTCTGTAATTATTTTAATTCAGTAATTCAATAGCCCATTGGTGTATATTGTTAATATAATAGGTACATGTTATATTTGAATATTTATATTATAGCCTTGACTATTTAATTGTCTACACAGGTAGGCAGGAATCATGATAAAAGTGTAAAATTTGCCTTTCGATGAGGGTTAATTAACAACGGTCGGTCAATTCCTAAGTTTGGGGTAAAAATATCATTATAAGGATTTAAATGGTTCATATTCAATGGTTTCTTTAGAGTTGTTAAAATGGAAGAAACGAGTAACTTGTAAATAAATCGTAAATTAATTTTATTCTGTTCTTAATGTTTTATTTTCTCGTAATCTGTTTCTTACTTACTTTTAAAAAAATTAATTTATTTTAATGGATAATTGGATGTATTAGATCAATTTTTGCTGCGTATGAATAAAGTTAAGATAAGTCTTTCATGGTTTTCTATTCTACACAAAAACTAAATTATCTCTAGATGTTTACCTTTATCGTAATTTATTAATACAACTTGCGTTTAGTCTACTGATCAAATTATTATTCTCCTAATAAATATCATACAGTGTTATTACTTACTGCTGGCCCCTGGATATTGTTTTTGCCTTCATGCACATCATAATTCGAGATTAACTGTTTTTACATACTTTTTTTCTGTTCAATCTCAGGATATCATTGCTGATATGAAGAACTACCTGATATTCAGGAAGTAATTATGTACCTATGTATATTCTGTTACATCGGTAGATTTGTCTTTAGCGGCAATTTCAAATAGTTTTTTGTTTAATACCTACTTGTTTTTTTTAATGAGAATTTGATAACACGTAGAATTACCTCCTTTTAAATGTAATCTCTACATAGAAAAAATGTTAATTTAGTTGCAAGAACGAACAAAGCACTAAACGTTGTCAAAAACTAGATGTACCTATAAGCTTCAAAAATTGATGCTCTTTTGTTGATAAAAACTGTGTTATTTATGTTTCAAATAATATTTACTATTTAAAATTTAAAACGGTTTGATATTCTTAAAAATTTAATAGAATATTCTATTTTATTTATACGAGTATGTACATATAAATATAGAGTGTATTACAATTTTTAGTCTAGTTCTAGGTACCGTTTGCTATATCCAAAAATATGACATTCTATTGAAAACCCATTTAGATGTATGTGCAATTTGATACAGTTAAGTACTTGAAGTAATATTAATACAATTATTGTTTGACATTTATTTCGTTTACATAAAATAAGAAATAGATGTTAGACTATAAAAAGAATATTATTATGTTTGTTAATTTGCATTATTAATTAAAAGTTGATATTATTCAGATAAACAACAGAGTAAAATGAAAGAAATTATAGGGTTAGAAGCTAAACATTAAAATCATAGATTTTGTCAAAACGTTTCTTTCGCTGTAGTTTATCTGAATGATATTAATGCACAACAAACATCATTATTTTGTAATTATTTCTTTTTTTAAAGAGATTAATGTCCAACAATTTTATTAATATTACTTCAAGTACATATATGAAATCGCACATAAATGAATTATTTTTAAATATAGCAAAAAGGGTAACTTGAACTAGACTAAGAATTAGAATACCATCTATATTTATACCTATAAATAGAATAGAATAGTCCACAATACCACATTAAATTATTGAGAACATCTAATCGTTTTTAAATAGTAAATTATATATTATTTAGTTTCAAGCTATTACAGATAAATTGACATATAAATAACATTGTTTTTTTTCATCAAAAATGATCTAATACCTCTATGAATCTACGAGTAGTCCACCTATAATTCGATATACTGAATTATTTTAACAAAAATATTCTTTTTTTCGATTTTTCGCTAAATATATGGTCAAATCAATTCGATCCAAAAAGGAAAAAAGGATGAAGCTTGTGCGATCTATAAGGTCACCTATTTTTTTAAACAAAGTTTGATGCATTTATCATTTTTGTGACTAAGCCAGGTAACTAAATTTCAAACTTCATTATCTAAATATAGAGAAATAAACATAATTGTGTCACTGAACTTTAGTGTTCATAAACTTACGGTATTAATCCATTCCCTTTCAGACATGGAAATAACTTGATGATAAGTGCTTCCCATCATTGCAATCAGGAGATTCAGCAGCAGTATCGGCATCAGAATCATAAAAAGTACAAAGACCATTTGACTGATTCCTTTACATCGAGTGTAATCAAACTGATCGTACTGAAATGAAATCAATTGGTCACTTATCATTTTAGCTGTAAATAATCAAATTATCATGGACAGGTTTTATAAAAAAAGGTTCTAAAATAGGAAGGTTTGTCTTTCTAAAAAACTGCAATCACTTTTTGACAAAGTAATTGTGCAATATTCTGATTACAAAATTTGGCGTTTAAAATACACTTAAAATTCATAAAATAACCTTGTTGGTATCCAAATTAATGTAGATAGCAATATTTTTACGTGAAAATTCATATTGGTATGGTGACTAAGATTTCTTATCAATAGCCAGTATTTCTTATAATAGTCCGCGGGCAACCGTCACTTTATTACTGTTTTGGTTCGAAAAGGTTTGGTGTATGTAAGTTATAGAGGATGACTAGTACATCATAAAAAGTGAAGTTTTGTGTGTCACAAATGGTCCGTTTTATGCTAAATTCCTATCTCTTAAAAATTCACAGCTTTCACGTTCATCCAATTGACTTAAAATAGAGGTTACTGACTGATGTTGATATTGAAAGTAATTTAAAAAATGGAGTTGTCCTAAATTAATAGGAAATGCATTTTCGTAGAAATATTTTATTATATTTTTATTAAAATTATTATTGAATATTTAAAAGAAAATCCATTTCTAGTAGAAGTAGGATTACAATAAACCCCTTCTCAAACCAGCTCCTTTCAAGCGACTTCCCCTCTTGAACGACCGAAAAGTTTTGCAGGGATGCATTTTACATGGAAATTAACCCCTCTCAAATGACTCCCCCTTTAATTCGACTAACGATCTCATTTTAGGAGCAAATTTTGAAATGTTACCCCTAACAATCGACTTTTTCATATAGGTAATCCTGTTTTAAGTTAATTTTATCTCCCATACATTAAATGCTAGCAAGTTGACAGCTGTGTTGTTATTAAATTGTTTAAATAATTAATCTAAGCATCTTGAGGTGGTAAAATAATGGACCGAATTCGCTATAGGTAATTAAGTTATTTCCAATATATTTGGGTACATGCATGAAATATTTGCGAGTCAACAAGACTTGCCTTATTGTCCAATTTATTCATTTAAGCATCTTGGGGTGACAAAGGTTATGCTAAATATCTCAAATGTATTTGGGTACATTAAATATTAGCGAATCGACAACGAATAAAAATTTCAGAGATTAAAAATGTACTTGAAGATTATTTTATTGTTATGTTTTAAAGTTTATTTAATGGTAAATACAGCTTGATAGATAACTACTACAGTTTTAAAATGTCAACGAAAACGAGAAACCACATTTTATCTTTAGAAAAGAGAATTAAAGTAGTGAAATAGGCGAAACAGCCAGGTACATTTTTTATACGAACCCCTCACAAACGACCATTTTTCATGGGATTTAAGATGGTCGATTGAGAAAGGGTTTACTGTACTTGCAAAAACATCGACAAGATATATTTCCCATTTTGGAAGTCATCATCTCTATCTGAAGATACTTTTGTAAATATGATGAACCGTACATATATCAATTTCAAAAATATTTTGACTCTTTTGAGTACATAAGCACTCAGGCAGAGATTATGCATCTGAAAAGTGAAATGTATCTAGGGGGCGGCGTTATTTTTGGTCGGAGGTGTACATAATATGTAAGTAGGTATATGAAATAAAATTGTTTTATCAAGAATATAAATAATAGGCATAATATTATTAATTGGGTTTACAATTTTTAAGCGTCTCAAAAAGTTTACTTTTTGTTTTCTAATTTATGCTTTTACTTTAATAAATAAATCACAATCATTAATGTAAAAATTCTCTTAAAATACCTGTAACAAAGGTCGTTTGATAACAGATGAAAATGGTGTTAAATAATACAAATAAATACTGTAAATAGTAGATTTTTCTTCTTTTTTTGCTTCTTCAAAATCCTTCCATGTTGCCCTATGCATGGGTCTACTGAAAGGCTATTCAGTCCATTTAAGTCATAGGAAAGAAGTGTGTGCTCTTCACAAGCTGAATAGGAGAGTGCATGCAGTCTTTAACTCCACTAACAGCCGGTAGTCGTGTGGTTAGCACACTGATAGACAGAGTTCCGAAAAGTGCCCAGGTATACTAGACGACCTACCTCCATTCCGTTTGAAAAGTGGTTCCCATGGGAGCTGGTCTTACTTAGCCCAGGGACATTGAAGAAGTTGTCAATTGGCGGTTAATGTGCTGCTGCGGTATCTGAAATGCTAACCAAACACTATACTGCGTTACATGGATGCAGGGCTCTTGTCGCCATGATTGACTACGGACAGTAGTCGACCCAATGGGTCCAGAAAAGAAGAAGTTTTTAACTCGGATTGTACAAAAAAACGTCACACAGCAACAACAACAACTATTGAGTTCAGAGTTTGGACTGAAACCTTTTCCATGGCAAACTTACAGGGCTACTCGTCAGGTGAACCCTTCTCACTAAGCAACTAATTGAGAACCAGTAACTTTTGACATTCTCTGTATTTTCCGGTGGTAGGTATCTTACTTTAAACTTGTCAATAGGTTGATTTAGCACTAAATTAACCATTTAAAGTTTGTAAAAAATACAATCGGTTAGGTATAAATAGTAGAACTCAAAATAAACAAAAATAGTCTACGTAATTTATTAGATGAATAGATTTAGAAAATTTAAAACGGCTGAATCAAAACCTTTTAATATTTCATTTATCAATCAACAAACTAAAATGTTTTCTAATGAAAGCAGGTAGACATTCATAACATGTTCTAAAACATACTTTCAACATGTAGTCTCCTTTTGATAGCTAAAATAACAAAAATAAATTAGTTTTAAGTTTTTTATACGAGGGACATACCAGCAGTAACTATTTTCCTCTTTAAATAGATCATTCTAATTTTGCTACCACTTGATAACAGTGACATAATACATGCATGGCAAAAATCGGTGACGAGGACAGAATTATAAGTTATTTATTGAATTTTTATTCAAAAAATCTACACATAACATAGGTACTGCATGCTGAAAGTGAGAAGAGTTTTTGGGTAAACTGATCACTGTGGATGAGACCTGGTTATCCCCCAAAGTCAATCTGGAGACGACGGAATTGAGCAAACAATGAAGCCCAAAGCAACCCCACATGGATGGACCTTCGAGTGGCCCACTATTTGCTCGATTACCAGATTTCATCCACAATGATCAGTGTACCCCAAAATGGTTCACCTTCAGCATGCAGTATCCGTAGATTATTTGAAGCAAACATTCAATAAATAACTAATATTTTTGTCCGCATCACTGATTTTTTTTTTTTTTCAAATTTACACAATTTTCTTTTCTTTATTACTATTTTTCATTGAATTTTTTGTCATACATGTGTTATAACTCTTTTATAAGTGGTAAAAAATAGAAAAATCTATCTAAAGATGAAAAGTATGCCTCTCATAGTTTGTCTTAATGCGTATAATAGAAAGGAGATAAAAATGAATCAAGAAAATTTAAATACTGCTTAGATATAGCGTTCTACATATTACATAGATGGAACTTTTTGCAATTTAAAATAAAAAATTGATACCTTAAATTCTCCCATTGTCATCTGAAACAGTGTTAGAAAGGTCGTAGGAATGGTATCGAAGGAAGTGATACTTTTCAATTCATTGTCTCGAAATAGATAATAGTAAGCTATATGAAATAAAACACAATTATAAAATAGGAAACAGCTATGCTTAAAACGTAAAAATAGAAGATTTTGTGAAACAATTCCGTCTCTATTTTTTTCTTATTGGCCAAAATAGCCCAATAAAGAAATTTAAAAAATAATAATTTGTACAAAACTTTTAATATTAGAGCTATTAGATGTAGAACTAAAGAGTTCATGGATTTCTATTACATAAATTTATAGATTTTCTAAGTAAAGACCAAATCTAAAAGAATTTTGCTAACAATTTGCGCCTAGCCAAGCTGCACGTCAAGCTAAAAAAGTGTAAACTATATTTCTGGTTATTTATTGTTTGTTTCTTTGTTTGTTTTTTAAATTAAAAACAGCAATAGACAACCAACATGGCCCATGTAATAAAACGGTAAAGGACTCCCAAATATGTTTATAAAATAGTTAAACTACAGTTGACTTCGCTTAGTCGGATTCCTTGGACCCATGAAACTCTATACGACTTAAGCGATATCAGGGTTAGGCGATCTGTAGACAATTAATCCATACACATATCTATCCATATTACAATTCATACAAAGTGATACACACACATTATGTATGTACAATTTACCTACATACATTCAGTGGATCAATGTTTCACAAAGTTTACTTGTTTGCTTGGCTAAGATAATATGTACGTATTTCAACACTCTAAATAAACTCGACCTACTAAAATTTGTTTACTCCGGGTTAGACTTCATAAATAGCATTGAAAAGAATAGAAAGGGTTAAGCAAATAACCGACTTAGAAAAATCCGATTTGCACGATATTTTATTATGAAAGTAATAAGGGGGAGGGACCAGAAATTTAATACGACTTAATCGAAAATCCGACTTAGAAGCATCCGCCTATAAAATGCAATAGTGGCATCCTTATAGCACATGTTGATAACAGTAATTACCGATTTTATCTTAAATTTCCGCTCAAACAATTCACAAGCAGTTTTTACTTGTTGTGGATTGATTTCTCAATGAGCTATAGATAATGGTAATTGTTTATGTAAAATAACAAACAATTTTACACCTACACACCTACATAATCTTTTAGATTTAATTACATTTTCCCATCAGAGAATTTCATTCGGTTTATCATTTGCATTTTATATTATTGTTTTCTTTAAGGAATGTCTAATATGTCTAATAAATCTTTACTGCAACAAGCAGCATTCAAAATAAGAAATAATATCAGTCAAGCCTTCGACAGCACTAACATCATAGAAATGAATGTAATCCAACTAAAAGATGTGTAAAAATATAAATATGGCTTCAACATTAAAAACAACATCCCTTCAAGATCAAATCAAAACTATGTATTCATGTGTATCTTGTTCTACACCCAAACTGAAGCATGATAAGATGGCCAGTCAAGCTCGGTTATTGAAAGTACCATCTAGTATATCCAAAATCCAAAAATCCAAATCCATAAAACAATCCAGTCAGAAATGAAAAATGTAAAATAGTTAAAATGCAAAACACTAACAAGAAATATGGTGGGGGAATTAGGACCTCAGCGGTGAGTTTCAACCAGTTTTATGTGTACACAACCG
>JAUYWI010076320.1:0-13714 GCA_034780595.1 Parotoplana pacifica
TACCCTTGAACTTTTAATATTTCGTAATTAAATATATAATAAAGCATTGAAGTTGAATAGTAAATTCTGAGAAATCACGAGTGGTCATATAGAATTCACGAAGGCGAAGCCTGAGTGAATTCAATGACCACGAGTGATTTCATTGGCATTTAATATTCAACTTCAATGCTTGATTATATATTTAATTTAGATTTAGTTATCATTAAATTTTAAATGGTAAATAATATGATGATAGGATTTGGCAATAAATTCGATCACTAGGAGTCGATTAAGCCCTTATTTTTGATGACGCCCCCCCCTCGTAATCGAATTTGTTGTCAAACCTGCTTCTACGGAAAATGGCTTTTGAATTGAAACGAAACAAAGGATTTATCTCTACTTACTATTCTTCTCATTATCTTAGAAGGAATATTTTCAGTTGTTTTGTAGAAAAGTTCCCTTGATAAAATCACAACATCTCCTGTTTCGAATTCAACCTGGCATGGAAAATATTATCTTTTTAAAAGGCGTAAACTGTGCATATTAAATATAAATAACCCTACTATTAAACAATTCATGAGGCAAAATATTTTATCTTTTTTAACTAACAAAACAATACTTTCATGTACAGCTTGGCCAATATAAGCATAATAATTTATTTTCATTTGGCATACATAATATCGATATTTGATAAATTCTACACGATCCATAAAAAGATGATGTTTGTACAACACACTCACCTCCCATTTTTCATTTGTAATTCCCCGAAACAACCCTTTGTATTCTCGATTATCATGCCACATAACTCGAACATAGGAACCTTCAGGAGGTGCGCCATTTTTAGCACAATCACGATCCTGAAATGAGAAATTATCTTTCTACAGTAACATAACGTATATTACCAAAACTATAGTATGGACTCCTGGATTGATTACAATAATTTAGTATGTACACGGTTTTACGAAACTAATTTTTTTGTATTTCTTAAGCTCCACTCCACTTCCCTTTTCTTTAGTTTCCAATTTCGTTTAAAAAATATTTTGATAGATTTAAAAAAGACAAATTAATTGGACTAGGAAATAATTGGTCAACTTCGCGTTTTATAAGCCCAAATGTAGTTAACTTTGTGATCCCGAAGAGGGGCAAATCTACCCAAGTCGGGTACAGATTTTCTAGTTCTGAATAATAGCAATAAATTACAAAGTTAATTGGCATGTATATTATCTGACTAACGTACAATAATGTATTTAATCGGAACATCATTGGAGAATGTTCCATCCATAAAGTCAACACAGTACAGTTGGTCAGCTACTTTCTTTCTTGCTACAGCACGATAATAGCGGTGATTGTATGGATGCTTAGCGTACACATTCTCGGATGCGCTAACTGGAGCATGTTCACGAACTTCAAACTAAAAGCAATTTAATAAACTATATAACTAAGAAAATGGTCAGTTACAACTAAAATAAAAACATAAAAGGATAAAATAAGCGATTATTTTTTCGCTTCCCGATAATAAAATTTACATTTGATTTCTGCATATTATGTAGTAATTTCCTTTTAATGAAATCAATACTCAGTTAAGTACGCTTATTAGCAAAATGATTTTAAATTCTAATTTTTACTTACATTGCAATCAATCTTTTCACATCTAAAGCTTTTTATTCACCAACTATTCCACGTAAAAATTATTCTTACTTCACCTGTACTGACCTGCATGGTGCTCTTGATTTTATTCTTTACAACACTTTTGTTAAATTTGGTCCACTTGTTTTTAATCAAATAAAATCTTTACTGCAGCAAACATTCAAAATAAGAAATATCTGTCAAGCCTTCGATTGTACTAACATCATAAAAATGAATGTAATCCAACCAAAAGATGTGTAAAAATATAAATATGGCTTCAAAAACAACACCCCTTCAATATCAAATCAAAACTATGTAGTCATGTGCATCTTGTTCTACACCCAAGCTGAAGCATGATAAGATGACCAGGCAAGCTCGGTGATTGAAAGTACCATCTAGAATATCCAAAATCCACAAAACAATCTGGTCAGAAAAAAAAGTAAAATAGTTAAAATGCAAAACAATAACAAGAAATATGATGCGGGACTTAGGACCCTCAGCGGTGTAACCAGTTTTATGTGTACACAACCGTCACTCTTCCCATAATCTAGTTGTTATTCAAAATGTAAAAGGCTAAATAAGCGCTAGTTGAATTAAAAGGCAGATCAAAAATAACTTTAGTAATGGCTACGGTTGATTGAAGAACCAATATGACAAATAATACCAAAAATATCATAATTGTGGTTATTACAAGAAATAAAATGAGGAACAACGACATTACTGCAGTTTTTAGTAAGTCTGCCAGAACTAGTGTTACTAAATCTGTTAATTAAAATAGTTAATATTCTTGGAAAATTGATCGTATTATAAGTGATAGAATGTTGTGCAACAATTTGACAATTATTACAGAATCTATTATTATTAGTTTGGTGATAAAATGGATTACTGTCAACTTGTTTCAATATCATGTGTCATTCTCAGGGTAGAAGTATAACGTTTACATTGACAAAATAGAATTACGTGCAAACAATGAAGATAATAATATCGTAGAGTAAAACACACAAGAAATGTAAAAATAACTAACAGAAAACTCAACAGTAAATTCGGTGTTAAGAGATGGGCGATTTTGTAAAATTAAAAGAGCTTCTTTACATTTAATATCAAAATCAGAATTACCAAGAGCAATGATGTTAAAATTATCACTACATTTATTATTATCACATGAATTACAATTAAATAATTCGGATTTTGATATAAAGTGTAAAGAAGTTCTTTTAATTTTTCATAATCGCCCATCTCTTAACACTGAATTTACTGTTAACGTATTTTCTTACGTTTTTTTTTACATTTCTTATGTGTTTTACTGAACTATTTTATTATTATCTTCATTGTTTACAGGTAATTCTATTTTGTAAACGTTGTGCCTCTACCCAGAAGATGCCACATACTTGATGTCGAAACATGTTGGCAACGAATAACTAGAATACATGTTTTGCAACTTACGTGCAGTTTTGATTTCCATTTTAGTGTTTTAATTTGATTTTATCTATTAAATATATGTATTCCTGTAGATTATAGAGCAGTTGCTTTACAACTGTGGAAATTTCCATTAATTTTACTTTTTAGACTTCGTGAATTCATTTTACTTTTTCTAGTTGGCTGATGCTAATTAAAGTGGATCATTTCATATTTTGTTGTGTAGGCCACATAGAAGAAGTAAAATTAATTTTAAAATGTAAAGTTGTGTTAGTTGAAATCACAAAATATGTAAAATTGTTTCTTCTGTGTCTCAACTCTAGGTACTTGCAGATGTCCCTTGGAAAGTGTTGTGTTTGAAATTGCAAAAATTTTAAAATTATGCTTTTAAAACTGTTAATTTTTTTTTAATGGTTGACCTAGTCACCCAGATACGACTTTTGGTTGTCTTGTGTTAGTCAGATAAATGCTTTACAATTCTCATTTTGGCAATGTGGATAGCAAACTCCATATACTATTTAGGTATATGAAACTGCGGTTTCTTTTGAGTGATATTCGAACAAATCGAAGTTGCAACTTTAAACGCTTCTTAGAGGATGTTTTAGTGTACCTATTTTAAATTTTGTTCTTCTATTAGATGCACCGTAGTCGAATTTGGTGGGGTAGCCGCAGCACAAAATACGTAGTTCGCTTTTTGACGGTTTTATGACCGAAAACAAGGTTGCTAGTTTTCCTGAATTTGTGCAAAATATGGACTGTTTTGTCAAATAATATTTATAGCTGGGAACACTTTGAGGGGTTTTCTATAATTTGCGCCTAATTTTAACTTTCTCGGTGTTACGGTCTTTGAGTTATTTAGTGCTTCAAAAGGGTTTGCGAGAAATATCGGAAAAGGGACCACCGATGGAAAAGCATAGACCATAGATATTAAAATCTATAAATGTACACAAAAGCGATTATTGTGAGGGTGTTTGGAAAAATCTTGAGAGTGGTTTGATGTTGATCAACTGTTTGAAGCAGCATAAATCATTTCGAGACCAGTTTTGACCTTTTTACGACTCAACAGTCTTAGGTAGGTCCCCCCTAGCGTGTTAGTCGAGTTTCTTACTCACTGAGCTATGCTATCCGGGCTGCTGGTGAATGGGAGCGCACAGTTGTTCAGTTGTCGGAACAGTAATTTATCGTTAGAAATTGTTCTATACTACTAATAGTAGTATTTGACTAAATAAAAAAAGTAGTAGGGTGTAATTTATGCGCTGGTATCTTTATTATTGATCTGTGTAGGTTGGTGAATGTCGGGGCAACTCATCGTTCATCACCCATCTTGATTGGAGTGACAACAGTGTTTACATTCAGACCAATATCGGTGCGGCTGAGAGATTGGTCTTCAAGGCTCCAGGTAAGAGACAAGTTGTCCTAAAACAAATTGTTGATTGTGTAATAAACCAAACAATTTCATATCGCAAATCAACATTTTGATAAATAAAAGTTATTCTATTTATTAATGGGGAGGATCGTTATATTAAAAAAAATGATGATTTTGATAATTAGTTACTACTTTAAAAAATGCAAGTAGTATAACATTTTAATTTTAAAAATATATTCCACATTTGACTATACAATACAGTGTCAATATTTCCCAATGGGTGTTCTCTTGCAGCGGGGAAGCAGGTAACCAACAGTGAGGAATTGGCCTCCATTCGCTGGCACTCTTGGACTGGCGTCTTGGGGGACAAAGTGGCTGGTATTTGGGCCAAGTATACCGATACAAACGATATCAACGCTATTGACGTTAATTTCGGCGCCAAAGTCTGCGCGACGGGCGACGATTTTGGCCTGGTGAAGCTGTTCAGGTTTCCTACCACACAAAAAGGTGAGCTTTTGGCGTGTGCAAGGTTGTTTACTCCAACAACGTTTTTATCTAAGCCAATGACAATTGGCGGTTCACTCTCTTCCTCTGTCCAGCCTTATGTGCTATACAGGAACCTTGGCCTCTTCTTATTATAAGCTGGAATTATTTCCTGACTTGAAATGTATGTCATTGTTGAGACTTTCATCAAAATCTGTCAAATCATTTAGGAGGTACACACATTGGCTTATTCTTATTTTGCCATTCTTTCTTCAGCACGAATTTCATAGTCAGAACATTGACCGATTTTTATGAAATGTCAGCAGTCAGACTAATTTTGCGTTGAGGACTCTAAAATATCCGTTGTCAGATGTTTGTGTGGTTGCTAAGCACACCAATATTGCATAGCAACAAATTCAGCCCATTCACCAATGGTTTTTTTGAATATTGACGCCATGAAATCTTAGTTACCATATAAGAAGTTTCATCTAACCAATTTTCTACTTAACAACTGTTGTTTAGGGACACCAACATTGCATAGCAACCGGCTATTTTTACAAATATACGGGTATTGGACCATGTAAAATCATAGTTGCTTTATATAAACCTCTAACTCATATACTTTTGTCTTTGCAATTGTTGCTAAGGACGCTAATAGTCCTTATTAATAATGAAGTTTTCAAAATGCATTAAATAGAACAATACTTTTATTAACTTTTCTCTAATTAATTTTCCACTTAGCAACTGTTGCTAGTGACACCAATATGAACCTTGTAATCTTTCCACAGATGACATCTACCATAAACATCATAAGATTTGTTTAAATTATTTTAATACTAGAATTGGTAAGCATGCCAATATTCCTAATAAATATTGGACTGCTAAGTTTCATAAGTCACCCCATAAGTTTCGATATATCAGTAGTGCTGCTAGTAGTACGACAACTCATTTAGCTAAAGTTGTTTGTCTTGCTCTGCAGTGCATAAAAAATCATTTTAAATCATACTGCAATGCACTTGCTAAACGTACTGGTATCATCCATTATAGGAGTGTAGATAATTCTTTAGATTTTATTAATACAACTAATAATATTCTTTTCTAACATTTGATTTCAGCACTTTATATACTAATTTGCCTCTTAATGAAATCAATACTCAGTTAAGTAAGCTTATTAGATTAATAGTAAATTCTAAATTTAACTACATTGCTTTCAATCTTTTTACATCTGAAACTTTTTATTCAGCAACAATTCCACCAAAGAATTGTTCTTACTTTACCTGTATGGACCTGTGTGCTGCTTTTGATTTATTCTTTACTACACTTTTTTTTTAAATCAAGGTATTCTTATGGGAGGAAATGCTAGTCTTCTTATTTCTGATTTGTACTTATCCTTGAAAAATATTCTTTACATTTCTAATTTATCAAAATTGAATCCCTCATTGGCACTTAAACTTTCTAATAATTCCAGATACATTGATGATATTGCTACTCATAACATTGTTAATTTTCTAGATATATCTATATAACTATGTATTTTACATTTTTCATTTATGACTGGATTGTTTTATGGATTTTGATTTTTTGATTTTGGATATACTATATGGTACTTCAATCACCAAGCTTGACTGGCCATCTTATCATGCTTCAGCTTAGGTAAAGAACAAGATGCACATGATTATATAGGTTTGATTTGATCTTGAAAGATGTTGTTTTTATCTTGAAGTCATATTTATATTTTTACACATTTTTGGTTGGATCACATTTATTTCTTTGATGCTAGTACTATCAATGGCTTGATAGATATTATTTATTATTTTGCAGTAAAGATTTTATTCTACAACATTAAGTGACTATCATAGTGTCATGTTTATAAAAATTAATCATGGAACAAACTTGGCATCCAGATACTTTCTGGAGTATATCATGGCTCAAACAAGATACCAAGGTGGTACCAATTTCAGGAAAATCTAGGTGCTATTTTTGTACCATCTTGGGGCATTAATTTCCAATATAGAACTCAGCTTGTGCCAATATTGGCTCAATCTTGTGGACAACATATATTTTCACTGGGTTTGAATATAAGAAAATACATAACATTTGGTAGGTTTGATTAACAAAAGCAATAAGTATTTTATGATTT
This sequence comes from Parotoplana pacifica, assembly GCA_034780595.1. NCBI lineage: Eukaryota > Metazoa > Platyhelminthes > Proseriata > Otoplanidae > Parotoplana > Parotoplana pacifica. The sequence goes on from JAUYWI010076320.1 coordinate 7,011, forward strand.
GTATCAAACCATATCATTTTATCATCCTATCATATGCAAATTAAAAAAATATATGTAATGAAATATATCTTCAACAAGTAGCTAATAGTAGAAAAATATGGAAATAATTTTCTATACATAGGTATTGTAAAATATATCTTCAAAAATTCTAGTTTCAATACATAGAAAGAAATATATCAAAAATAATATTTCATACATATTAGAAAATTTTATATGCTGAAAAAATATTTTCATTAAATATTTAAAAAATTGTATTAAAAATGAGTTTTAATACATATTTTTTTTTAATGTATTGATATTTTTAGTGCATAGTAGTGGCCAAGATGAAATGCTAATAGTTTTTTGGCTATATGAGAGAAACCCAGCTCTGAAAGTATGCCCAAAGAAGCTAAACTTCTTACTCTTCATCATTTGCATCAGCCCAACCTTGCCCCCAGTTCATCCAATACATTAATATTTGTATGTCTGTCCTGCCATTTGATGTGAGAACCCACAATTCTGCAGCATTGATTCTTCTGATTTCTGTTTCCCTCAGTATCCAAGCTTCACCACTATATGTCAGAACAGGCTATATCCTAGAAAAATAAAAATCTTCACCTTCTTCCAGATGCCTCTTTCCAGAAGTTCACTAGTTCAAGGGGTCTTTTCTGGACCATATCCTCACTTCCCTGTTTTGATTGAACACAAATCCTTAAAATCATCCACATTCTCAACTAATTGAGCTGTGATGACATTGGTATCCATTCCTCCAAAGGCCAACTATTTGGTTTTCACAGCATTCAGTGTTAGTTCTCTTCTGCTGGCTTCCAGTGAGCTGTTTCAGAGCCAGATTTGTTTTTTTAGTAAAGGATTTAAATTCAGACACCCTAGAATATATAAATATATCTTTTGACATCAATTTTTAACTGAAATACTTACTGGTAGTAGATCAGAGCCAAGTGGTTTAATAGTTACTGGGAGCTATTATGGCTGGTCTAGAGGCCACAAGTTGTCTTTGGAGACCTCAACTACCTTACAGAAACTTAGCAATGCAATATAATACCTTTAGAATATAGAAATTGTTTTTAGAAAATATAAGATATTTTACTGATTGAAACTATTATATGACCTCAATGACCTGTTATAATAGCTCCCAGTAACTATCACTACCATTCTGAACCAATTTGGCTCTGATATAGTACCATCAGTAAGCATTTATCATTTATAAATAGGTGTTAAAAGATGTATTAGCTGTATATCTACAACTTTTAAATAAATTTATATAGAACAAAATGTTTCTATTTGTCTAAATTCATTTTTCATAATATTTCACCACATTTCTGACTAAAAGAGTCTATGATGTCATTAGTAATCATTTTGTCAATTAAATATTGGCTACAAGAAATGTATATCTACTACTTTAGAACATTTTATTATATGAATATGAAATAAAATATTTTATATAATTGTGAAAGTGAACATTCTATACTTCAATGTAGTTTTTAAAAAGATATTATAATAAATATGTGCTAATTTTAAACATTGATAAATTTTATTATTCAGACATAAAACCTCTGATAAAAATGATTCAAAATAAATCTCTCACATCATGAACTATTGAATTTAGTCTACATTGGTGCATGTCAACTTTAATCATAGTTTATACTCAGAATTGCTAGTCTAGAACTAAGAAATAATTCACCTTCATGAAGTGCATATGGCCCTTAAATAATTATGTGCTTTCAGATTTTGTGGACCAGGTTAAAGGTAAGATACCTGCAATATCTTCTGAAAATAGGTAGTCTGTTTAAAAATACAACCACAACTTCATGCATTGTAAATGAATAATCAATATTCATCTATTTGAGCCATTAGATTAGTCTATGTGTTAGCAAACCTAAAATATGAATAGGAATTTTGAATAGATAAATGCTACTGTCCTATTCCTTTTATAAACTAGTTATGTTATATATTTTTTACTATTTCTAGATGAACATTGAAATCAGTCCTAATATAACTTTATTAACTCACAAGGGTGATGTCAACTCTGTTTGTTTCAGCAAAAAATATCTGGCTACTGGTTCTGGTGACAAGACGTTGAGGTCAGTATTTAAATAGTTAGGTATTTTTGACTATTTGTCATTAAGTAAAATATCATTTTTGAGCAAATGTACTCTACAAGTATTTGCTTATCTTTAGTAAAATTTTGGTTTTAGAGTTTTGTTATACTTTTAATTATTTTATTAATTCTTGGTAACTTTAGATTTTTTAAACACCTCATTAATAGTGTTCCATACCCTTTCCTCATCATTCATATAAACATTGGTTATTAGTAATCAGCCAACCCACTTTTTCAAAAAATGAAAATCTAAAATCATATTCTAAATCTAATTTCATTCATAGATTTGTATATACGTATATTTGTATATATGTGATAATTTGATAACAAATTAATATATTGCATAAACTACATAATATCTTGTACCAACGACAGTAATATCTGTTTAGGTATAGTTTTGTTTTATGATCAAATCTATTTTTCTATGAGAATGATTAGAAATGAATCCTAATTTAAATCAATAGATGTATGGTATTCCCACAGCTACCTACAACTGATGAAACCCAGAGGTTGAAACCAGTGTCATAGTGGCTTTGCTGTTGAATAATAAATGTGTCAATAAAAATAACATATTGTTTATTTTTCTTAATAGAATATGGCATCTTTCAGACTTCAGTGAATTGTCATACTCACCACTTTTGGGACACTCCTTCTATGTTAATCAATCCATATTTTCAACAACAGGGCATTTGATAGCTTCTTGTTCTACAGATGGAAAGGTTATTATTTGGAATTCAGATACAGGTATTTATTTGTAAGACATTTTTTCCAATGTTTTTATTTTTAACAAATTATATTTATTGAAGAGCAGAGTAAAATATGGAAGTAAATTAACCTTAGAAGTCACACAGTTATTTACCTAATTTTACATTATCAGGCACATAGCTATAGTGTTATAAACAGTGACATTTTCCCAAACTGGGAAGAATCAAACAAGTACCTTCTCCTTCTGGCTTATAGGGTTAATTGACTATAATAGTTTTCGGTACCAATGATGAATATTATTTCGAATTTTCTCCACTTGGAATTTTGTATTTCCCATGAACCAATCGAATATTTAGTTTTTTTATTTTGTTAGGTTTCTTGTGTTTAGAAGTAATTTTAGAATTCTACCCATGGATATTTTAATGTCATATTCAAAGAACAAGCCAGGAATATCTAGAGAAGTGAGATGCATAGACTTTGTTATTCTTTTTCGAAAACTAATGAAGACTTTAATTGCATCACCAAGCAGTAATCCATTTTAATTACTTTATATTTTCTCATATCTGACTGGATTGTTTATGGATTTGCTTTTCGGATATCTGATGAACAATATAGTATTTTCAAGCTTGACTGACCATCTTATCATGGTTCAGCTTGGGTGTAGAACAAGATGCACATGATTACATAGTTTTGATTTCATCTTGAAAAGTTGAAACCATATTTTACACATCTTTTGGTTAGATTATATTCATTTATATGGTGTTAGTACTATCGAAGGCTTGCAGGATGTTAATTTATTTTTTTCTAATTTTGTATGTTTACTGCAGTAAAGATTTCATTCTACATGACAATGATAAATTTTGTAAAATTATCAAATTCTTACATCACATTTATAACCTATAATACTGTCAACTTTTTGAGAATATAGCCATTTTAATCAACAAATTTAGTAAATACTATTCTGGTAGACTTACAAACACTGCAGTAATAATTAATTATAATAACCACTGTTATGATATTTTGGTAGTAATAATTCCATCATCTCAAAAGCTAAAATTGATCTACCTTTTTATTCTACTAGTGCCTATTTGGTCTTTTATTATATGAATAATAGATTATTAGATTATGGGAAAAGTGACGGTTGTGTAACACCAAAACTGATTTAAACTCACTTCTGAAGGTCCTAAGTTCCACATAATATTGGATTGTTTAAAGGTTTTCTATTTTGGCATCTGAATGGACTAGATGGTATTTTCAATTTCATCTTGAAAAGTTAATGTTTGACTGTAGTAAAGATTTTATTTTATTTATTAACCTATAGAGACCAACATCATGAAGAAATTTAGGTGCTATATCTTGATTTAATTTCAGATTAAAATTTATGGGATTATTACTTTTTAGGTGCTAAGTTGTCTACACTAATGCATTCTTCACGTGCCGGAATCAGAAGTTTGGTATTTTCTTTGAATTCTCAATTTTTGGCTTCTGGCAGTGAGGATGGATCTATTTGTGTTTGGAATGTTGAAAATTTTAACCTTGTCAGGTACCTACCCATTTAGTTTATTCTTGCCAATACAACATTTTGCTCTGAATAAAAATTGCTAATGATTTTTAAAGCTAGACATAAAATAAATGAATGTCATATTTATGCAAACTAACCATTTTATTATAAATTTAGATATGTAGAAATAGGTAACTTTGATTTAGGTAACTTAGTTGTAAATGACAGCTAATAAAAATAAAAATATTTAGATTTAATTTAGTTTTTATAGTGAGAACCTGTTGTCTATATACATACAGTTAAATTTGTACTATAAATGTAATATAATGTATTATGTTTCTCTGTATAGTGTGTGCTTTCTTTATACACAATTTCCCTATTATTCCTAACTTTTCCTAATGGACTTCCGTGGACCTGACCTTAGTGCGTCATGAACAGACCCAGTATTTTCAATATTTTTTCGAAGGTTATAAATTCCCTTCTTTGGACGTCTTGCTTCAGGATATTGTGCAATAAAAGCTTCACCTACTGCTTGCGTTGATTCTGTCGCATACCACTCTTTTATTATCAAAATTCTCTGATTGACAGTTCACTTATTGGCAGCCATAATGAAAGCAGTCTGTTAATTTTTAGCACAATATGTCATTATAAATGGAAAACAGCAGAGATGAAATTTCCAAATATATTTTTTCGAGCGAATATACATAATAATTTTTTTTTTAATATTTACAACTAGGGGTACGGACTTATGGGCCACCCTGTATGAACAACTTAAATTAAAATTTTACTATTGGTATAGGAGGAAAATTATCTGGAAATTTGGTGCATTCGAAGCTATCAGTAGTATGAACCAAAAAAATTTACTATTGTATAGAACAAAAATATTTGGCTGATTTTGATTTTACAGCATTAAAATAGTCTATTAGGCTAAAAATGAGTACACACCCAAAAGCTCTTCTAACTCTATGATAGATCCATCGTTAACACACTACTATATGTCAATAAGTTGCCTGCAGCCCTGCTATAAGTCAAGGTCTGCACAGTATTTCTAGTGAGATCAGTGTCCCTTGTCAGCTCCTCTAAACCGTGGGTCTCACGAAATCACCTTAACAGCTTCCCTAGTACACAGCTGTAGTCTACTAAACGTTATAGTTACTTAATTATCATAGTCGTGGGTTTGATAAATCATTATAGCAATTAGGTGAATATTTATAACTTCAAAAGAAAAGAAATTATTTTACCCTACAAAAATGGGTAAAAATGTATCAGCATTAAATAGAATTAATCTTAATCTGAAACAAAAATATTTTAATACAAAACAAAAATATTCTTACCTACCTTTATTTTACAAACAGGACAATGCTTTAATTTAACAGCATCTGGCTGCCTGGTATCCCCATAAAATTCTGGACATTCTAAGTATTTTCATATGTTGTTGGGTTTGTTCTTCTGAGAACTTATGCACTGTATTGACCCATTTTTGATATCCTGGGACTTATTACACATTTGACATACAAATGTTGTCCTTAGATAGCCATCTTCACAAGGAATTGTTGCTACTTCCAGTAGCTTAATTTTGACTGATTGAAACTGGCATACAACTTTTGAAATGGCATATTTTCCTAAAAAATAAAAATTAAACACATTAAGCATTTTATTCTTCTTCAAGAAAGAAGTACTAGTGCATAAAATAAAATGAAATGAAATACATACATTAACATTAACATAAATAATTGTATGTGTAACAATTTATTGGAATAAACATTTCAAAATACTGACAATATAACTGGATAAAATATGAATTTAAATAGAGTAAAAGTTCACTAGAATAAACATGTTCACTGGAACCTAACTAATTTCCTATGAACAGAGACCTCAGAGTCATTTTTGAGTAGGGGGGGGGGACTGACTATGCAATGGACCTCAATTTTCTGTATTAAAGCCATATAGAAAATTGAATAACTATGGAATCTCTGGATAAAGTTCACACACAGCCAGTGAAAATAAATACACACATTAAAATATAATGTAAACATCCAAATACAAGAGCTTATATTGTTTCTCTATCATCTTTCCAATAATTAGTTAAGTTATTGATGCATTTGAGTACAACTGGTTATTAAAATTAAAATCTGTGTTGTAATAAAAAGTGAGAAAGCAAAATTGAAAAAAAAGTTTATCAACTGTTACAAAATTCTTACAAATTTGCAAATAACATTTTTATAGTTGCACAAGTTTTCAAGTCAAAATTCATGGGGAAAAATATTACAAAACAAACAAAAAAAGTACCTTAACCTTTACAAGATGGGCCCAAGGTAGTCTAGGGCTATATAATACAACATATGTCCGGGCCCGAGGTAGTCTCGGGCTATATAATACCAATCATATCCGGGCCCGAGG